>BSBM01000017.1:42817500-43037500 GCA_027924585.1 Larix kaempferi
GTCTGTTGCTCCATATCTACTCTGCGTTCTAGCCTTTATGACTCCGTAGTGGATTGATTCTTCATTAGTAGTTTTATTTGGTATATCCATAGTTGTGCTTCTATGATTTTCTTTGGCGGGATCACTTGATTTTTTTTGTTTTGCTTGTATTAATTTTGCTTCTTGATTTTTGTGTTGGCTTGCTTGATGTCTGCTTTTGCTTGGATGAATTTTCTTTTTGAGTCTTGTGCTGTCTCGCTTGATAAGTTTGATTGTTGTCATTTGTATTTGCTGTTGGCTCGCTTGAAAATTGATTTTCTTCATCCTTCATTTGCTTGGTTGTATTGTTGTTGGCTCGCTGGATGAGTTTTTATTGCTCTTTTTCATTTCTCTCTTCTTCTTTTTTCTGGTTTTTTCTTCTCTTTTTTTTATATTTTTCAAAAATAATCAATGATCATCTATGTCCTCTATCAGCATTAGATTTTTTTGATAGAGTGTTTGTGTGAATTCCTCCTTTGATTGTGGTTTCTTATATAATCTGCGTCTATTCTCATTCACCAACATGGGGAATTCTGTCTCATCTATGGTCTTGATTATGACTACGCCATTGTCATAAATTGTATCAATAATGTAGGGTCTGAGCCATCTGGTGGTGATTTTGCCTTGAAAATTTTGAAACCGAGAATCATATAGTAGTGCCCAATCACCTTCTTTGAATTTCTTCTGCTTGATGTTCTTGTCATGCCATTTCTTTCTCTATTGCTGGATAATTTCAGTGTGGGTGAGGGCTTATTGGCGGTGCTCATCTAGTTGATTTAGTTGGAGCATACGCTCTTCTTGGATTTTTGAAAGTTGCATGTTTAGATGGGCTGCAATTCTTAACGTCTTGATTTCAAATTCAATAGGGATCATTACTTTTTTCCCATATACCAACTCATAGGGGGTAAATCTTGTTGTTGTTTCCCATGTAGTGTTATAATCCCAAACTGCTTCACTTAACCTGTCTGCCCAATCCCTTTTATGTAACTGCACTATTTTTGTCAGAATATTTTTAATCTCTCTTTTTGTGACTTCAGATTGACCATTAGCTTGAGGGTGGTAGGAGGAGGACCTTCGATATTTAATTTTGTTTCTTCGAAGTAGGTCCTTGATGAGGTTGGATGTAAATTGATTTCCTTGGTTAGAAACTAACTCTCTGGGAACTCCAAATATTTGGAAGATTTGTTCTGTAAATAATTTTGCTACATTTGTTTCATTGGCTACTGCAAGTTCTGCAACTTCGCCCCATTTTGTAAGGTAGTCAGTGCAGACTAGAATGTAGTTTTTATGATTTGATGGGGGATTGAATGGTCCGACAAAGTCAAATCCCCAGTTTTCAAATGCTTCCAAATAAATTTGGGGATGTAGAGGCATTTCTTCTCTTTGTGTAGGATTCCCCATTCGTTGACAGTCATCACAATGTGATACATAATCGTAGGATTCCTTGTGTAGCATTGGCCAGTAGTATCAAGTTTGTAGTACTTTGTAGGTTGTCCTTTTTGTTGCATAATGGCCTCATTGTGAGTAGCATGGAGTATGTCATGGACTTCATCTTCTCTTATGAATTTCCTGAATATTTGGTCTGGCCCTTTCCTAAAAAGCATTCCTTGTATCCATGTATAAGTTGCACTTTGCCTTATGATTCTGCACTTCTCTTGATAGCTATAATGTTGTGGAATTTTTCCAGATACCAAGTAGGTTTCTATATCGGCAAACCATAGGATTTGTGTGGAGATTGAAAAGAGGTGTTCATCGGGGAAGTGATCATTTACCAACTCATTATCCTGTCCATGGGTCAATCTAGACAGAAAATCGACCACCACATTCTGCTTGCCTGTCTTGTCCAGGATTGTTATGTCAAATTCTTGCAAGAGGAGCAACCAAATAATTATAGCACTAGTATTTGTTTTATTCATGACGTAACTGATTGCAGAATGATCGGTATGGACAAAGACTAGGTACCCAGTGATGTAGTGCTTGAATTTATTTATAGAATGTATGACAACGAAAAATTCTTTTCCTATGACTGTATAATTGAGTTATGCTCCTGCCAAGTTTTTTCTAATGCAATAGATTGCATATGGTTTATTTTATTCTTATTTCCCGAGGATTGCCCCGATGGCTTTGTCTGAAGCATCCGAATGTTTGTGGAATGGTAGTGTGCATTTGGGTCTCTGAAGGACTAGGGACATGATTGTCTTCTCTTTGAGTTGATCGAATGTTGACATACAATGTTTGGTCCAGAGGAATTCTGTATTTTTCTCAGAAGGGAAAACATAGGTGCAGCAAGTTTGCTGTAACTTTCTATAAGTATTTTGTAGTATCCTGTTTTCCCAAGAATGTTGCGCACATCCCTTTGTTTGACAAGTAGGGGGAGTGTTTTAATAACAATGACTTTTGCTTGATCTACTTCAATGCCGCTTTGGGAGATACGATGTCCATAACTATGCCTTCTTGCATTAGCATCCTGCATTTATCATTGCTAAGGCATAAACTCATTTCAATGCATTTTTTAGGACCAATTCTAGATGTTGTAATGCTTGGTAAAACAATTTCCCATACGGTGTGAAGTCATCCATGTAGACTTCCATATGGTCATTGATAAAATCTGAGAATATACTCAAAATGGCCCTTTGAAATGTTGTTGGGGCATTACAAAGTTTGAAAGGTAGTATTATGTATGCATATGTGCCCCATGGGCAGGTAAATGTGATTTTATCTTGGTCAGCAGGGTGGATTTGGATTTGGTTGTATCCACTAAATCCATCCAAAAATGAGAAGAATTTGTTTCTAGCCAGGGTGTCCAACACTTGGTCAATGAATGGTAGAGGGAAGTGGTCTCTTTTAGTTTCTTTATTAAGTTCCATGTAATCTACACAGATCCTCCACTTCCCTCCTTTCTTAGGGACTATTACCAATGGTGATACCCACTCACTCTTTGAGATCGAGTAGATGAATCTTGCATCCAATAAATTTTGTAGTTCCATATTAACTATATCTTTTAGTGCTGGATTCATTATTCTTTGGGGTTGTCTAATATGTGCAACACCCTGTTTGATAAATATGTAATGCTTGCAAATATCTGGGTGAATGCCTTTTATATTAGTATAGCTCCATGCAAAATCCTTGTTGTTTTCTGAGAGTACTTTTATAAGTTGATGTTCCCGTTCTGGCTCCAAATTTGTATTAATATTGAGTATTTTCCCAGGCAAGATCTCTACAATTTTAACCTATGGTGGTTGTTGTTAAATGGAGAGTATTTCTGTCCACATTCTGTCATTATTGACAGGATAATTCAGCACTTCCCATTGTTTCCTTGTTTCATAACTTTCTTCAAGCATATCATGGTTAGGATGAACATTCTGAATAAATTTAGCTAAATGACCATCTTCATCATTATCTTTTAAAGTTAGAGCCATTTCTATGGTGAGCACAGGTTGTATGTCTTGGTCATTTATCTCGTCATAGTCATCCGTCCAATTTTGGTATTCTGTGGTTGTAGAACTTTTTGGTGGTGGGTATATTGTGATATTTTTTCTAGATTGACCACTTGTAATTGTCATATTTCTAGATCGACAGCCTATATAGGAATCTATTGTCGCCAGTCATGGCCTCCCTAGGATGATTGGGTACCCACTGAGCTTACTCTTGACTTCTATACTATGAAGTCGGTTGGATACTCCCAGGATGCAATGTTGATGATGATATCCTCGAGGATTCCCTCAGGTTTGACAGTGGATGTGTCAGCAAGTTGTAGCACTGTACTTGTTGGTTCGATTAGTGATTGGAGACCTAAGGCTAACATTGTATCCTTTGTCATAAGGTTGATTGCAGCTCCTAGGCCGATTAGACTGCTTGAAATAGGTTTGTTGTTTATGGTTACATTGGAAATAGGGATTCCTAGGTCGAGGTATTTAGGGTTAACAATGATTCCCAACATCAAGTCTGCTAGTTAGCCTACCACATTTATGGTTGGTGGGTCACATTTCCTTCGCCCAGGTTTCTTTAAGAAGTTTTCTTTTATAAATTTATTACATATTGGAACATCCCTTATTACTTGTAAAATGGAAATTTGAATGCTTAAATGTTTTAATTCATTAAGTATAGCATTTTCTGATTCTTCTTTGGTATTTTGTTTCATTTTCTTAGGGAATGGAGGGTTTATGTTTGGTAATTGAGGTTGATCCTCCTCTTCTTGGTGGTGTATCACTGTGGGTTTCTAGGGTTCTAGAGATCTTGGTTGTTCATGATGTGTATTTTCTTGATTATTTTGTGGTTGGGAGCCCTGCAGTGTCTTGCCATATCTGAGATTGATTTCATTTAATTCTATTGCATCCATGACATAGGTAAGAAATTGCACTACTTCATTGTTGTAGGGTTGTTGTTTCCCTGTTCTGTTGTTATTTGGGTTTGGGACAGGTTGATCAGGGATTGGAGGTGGTCTGGGGGAAGGTGATTTATGTGGAGGTGTCATGATGAGTGGTTGTTGCAATGGTGTCCTCCAATTTGCTAAAAATGGGTATGGATTTCCGTAGTTCACTTGTGGCTGAGAAAAATGTGGGGGGTATGGAGAGTAAGGATGGGTGTAATATGGTTGTTGGTACGATGTTTGGTTTTGATGCCATTAGATTGGAGCTGCTTGTGTGGTCCATGTAATTGGTGCCGAAGGGTTCTAATTATGTTGATTACTCCCTTGATTAAAATATGCTTGGTTGTTGGACTAGAAGGGCCTAGCGAAATTGTTACTTTGTTGGTTAACAAAACAAAGTTGTTCCATAGTACCTTCTGATGTGGGATCCTGTATGGCCACTTTGCATGATGGTAGCAAAGGGAATTTATCATTGGTATGATCATCGATGCATAGCCCACAGATCTCTATTGCATTTAATGGGCATTGTCCCTTTTCATGTTTCTTTCTACATCGTGGGAAAAATAATGCTAGTGCCTAGTTGATCTCGTCTTGTTTCTTTTTTAGTTGAAGTGCATCTAACTGCTTAGCTAAGGACTGAAGGATGTATGTTTTCATATATTCTAGAAGGTTTCCAAAGTCGGACTTTGTGAGGCTTGGGCTCGAAAAGGATGATCCTCCTACTGAAAGGATGTGTATCCCGTATTCCATTTTTTCCTTTTCTAGATCTAGAATAATTTTTGAAGATTTGCAGGATTTGATCATAGGTTTTCTGGAATATATCGTCATATCCTAGCAGGTTCAAGAATTCTACCTATTCCTCCTCGATTCCTCTAAGAAGTACTAGTTTTAGTGATTCTTGATCCAGGGTACAATGGCTAGCCTGTTTATAACTGAGTTGAAAGGGTTGTGCATAGTCTTCTAGGGATTCTCTTTCTCCCTTTTGTATCCTGAAAATCTCATCCCTTGTGTCTTTTGCTTTACAGTAGTCCCTGTATTTTTCCAAGAAGGATTGTTTCATCTGGTCCCATGTGAAGATATTGTTTCCTTCTAGACTCATAAACCATCTGAGTGATAAATATTTTAATGTAGAAGGAAAGAGTCTCAGTTTTTGTGTATCAGTGGTATAACCAAAGGACCTGCAGACTACCTCAAATTCAAACAAGAATGTGTTAGGGTCCTCTGAGGTTAGGCCATGGAAGTTTGGAAGATTATCAGGATTGATATTTTTCATTCTAGCATCCCCAAGAGGTACACTAATAGGGAAAGTAAACAATTCTCTGTGTTCATCTTCCTCCTCCGCCATAGTATTTTTTGAGCTAGAGCTAGAGAAGAAGTTATCACGGTCTGGATTTTAGCTGGAATCAGTTTCTTCATCAGAGTTGAGGAATGCAAATTGAGAGTGTTCAGAATTGCTATTGCTCATAGGGCAGTTAGGCAGAAAACGTCCAAATTCATCCCTCTTTCATCGAGGCATTCATGGTAATTTTTTATGATTTTTTAAGAAGATGTTTCCTATAGTTTAAGAACCTCCCCGGAAACGACACCAAAAAGTGGTGGACTCCAGAAATGTGTACCTTATTGAGGTATATATACCAAAAGTACACTTTAAATATCGATTAGGGAGCGTACAAACTTGAGAGGTACTCAACACTATATGTGAACTATGAGATAATATTTGTCGTTCTAAGTTTCCTATGTATTCTAAAGGATATCTAAGGAAGTAGGAAGTATTGTTCTATGGAAACTGGAAAACATGTAAATCCTATTTTATTAAATAAGGAAATGAAAGCATGTAAATCCTATTTTATCAAAGCAGGAAATGAAAGCATGTAAATCTATTTTATCAAAACAGGAAATGAAAGCATGTAAATCTATTTTATCAAAATAGGAAATGAAAGCATGTAAATCTATTTTATCAAAACATGAAATGAAAGCATGTAAATCTATTTTATCAAAGCAGGAAATGAAATCGTATGAGAAGTTAACCTAAGAAATATAAACTTAATCTGAAAGGAGCAAAGATCCATTTAACTGTAATCACAAATTGTCATTTTCAAAGTAAAAAAATATAGATTTGATCTCATTTGAAGCTGCTGTATAAAAAGTGGAAATGAAAGTCCAAAAGTCGCTCATGCGGATGATAGCTATAGGACTACATACGGTGTATTTCGGAACTACAGATGCAATACTAAAGAACTACGGATAGAATAGCGCTCATGCTGAAACCAAAATCTGATGTTTGAATGAGATGCTGAAATTAATCCACACACAATTATACTAGAAATAAATAACTGAATGCATGAAAAATACCTGAAATAAAACTTAGAAATACTGAGCTACGTATTGAGGGGGCCCTCCCCAACATGTATCACGGGAGGAAGGGAAACTTATAAACTCAGGAAATCAGAAAAACGTTGGAGATTCATTATAAATTCATAAATCCCATCATGGTTTGTAAAAAATATAAAACTAAAATGTTTGAGCTGTGAAAACGCTAAAAGATTGTTTCTCCAAAATATGTCACAGACCCCCTGCTACTAAGGTGTCTCTATTTATTACAGTTTCTATCCTAGTTCTGCATTGGAAACCGCGATCCAAAATTTAGGGGATTATCCCCTTCAAATCAGGGAAAACAAGAGTGTTGCCTCTCTAGTGATCCTTGTGGTCTTCAATCTGGAGCTTGTCACTGCCACTATCCCTGTTATTCATGCGCTATGTACACACATGGTTTTTTCATATAATTAGTTTAAATAAAATATGCTAAAAGATAAGAAAGAATAATAACTAAATCATTTCATCTCATTATCAATTAAATTGCCTTCTCCCCTACATAAAGGAGTGCTTTCTGATCATTCCATTGCTAAGGTGTGGCATAATGTCGTCTAAGAAATACCTATATCAGGGACTCATCAGGGAGCCTCCTATCCCAAATTTCTCTCATAACTCACTTCAAACTAACATACTAGATAAAAGAGAGAACGGACACACCCCATTAATTCATATATGTATCAAAAAACATGAAGAAGTATAGTATTCAACTAATCAGCGTCAAAGCCATTTCTCACAAATTCACCCATATTATATACCCTCTATCTGATATATACTCTCACACGCCACTTCCATATACTACCACCCCCACTATCTGAGTTTGTGTTTTCTTTTTATAAGCTCAATGATTCAAGCTTCCTTGGGTCAGGAGAGAGAGAACGATGACAACTTGGTTATTCTGGCTATTATGTCTTTTTGTATTTCCTTATTTCTGTCCGCTGTATATCATTGGCTATGTGAGGTGTAGGTTCAAGGGTAGAGGGTATATTTAGAGGATGTAGGATTTTATATAAGATGCTATATGGAACATGAACCTCCCAGCATTGACAGTCAATATGACCGAAAATATGAAATGATTGTTTGTTGGGCGTGGCTCAAGTGAACCACTTTTTGGGGAAGATAGTTTTCGTGGAGTGAGGCTCCAGTGTAGCAGCTATTTTTGACAATGGAGTACAAGTGAAGCGAGGTCCAACAACGACCTATTTTGGGTAATCGATTCCGCAAAATCCCAGGAGGAGGGTAAAGAACAATGCGGAATTGAAGGAAAGAGACCCATCAACCAGAGGGGCGAAAACCGTTAGAAGCAAAGCGATGGATCAACAATGACATAAGAAGTGGAGTAGATGAAAGGGATGCGACAGTACGCAGTCAGAGCCGATCAGTCAGAACTAAAACTGTCAAAAGAGGCGTCAGAGACAGAAGAGACGCAGAAAGGCGGCCAAAGTCAAGTAAGGTAGCTGTCGACTATGACAGGCCGGGTTAGCACGGTAACCGCGCCATTTTTGGGTAGCATAGAATTTTGACCCATAATGATTATAAGACGTGACCCTCGGGCATGATCTATAAAAAGGGGAAATTTTGTAAGGGAAGGGTTAATCTCTCATTGGTCTTATGGGAAATATAGAAGATCTTATGTAGGCCTTAATTTTGGTCTTAAGTCTTTCAGAAAAGACTAAGCATTGTAAAGAGAGCAAGAAGAGAGGAAAAGGGTCTGCAGTTGTGTGCGTAGAGACTTATTGTAGAGAGAAGAGTCTGCAGTTGAGTGCGCAGACTGGAATTGTTGAACCCTTCCCATTAATATAAAAAATAGTTCTCGTGGACGTAGCTCCCATACGGGGGTGAACCACGTAAATACTTGTGTTGTGTGATTGAATCTGTGTGATTGCTTATTTTATGGTTAAGTTCTTGCTTATAGTTATGTATGTTTCCGCTTTTATATGTATTTCCACATTAATGATTGATGGGAATAATATGTTAAATATCGAACACATATGCTTGAATGTGCAGGTGCATTTCGGAGTATGGTTAAATGCATAAGTAATAGGAATAACACTAAGTCAGCAAAGTTTGTAAAGTGTGTAATTTTTTAGAAGCATGATCTGGAGTTGCGTTGTCATATGGTATTGTGGAAATTGCGAAGTGCGCAGTCCCAATGCGCACTATGACATAAGAAGTAATCACGAAGTAGGTGTGACTTTGCGCCACTCACCAGCTTATTATATGTGCATCACTTGGCTGTAGAAACATGCTTTTGCAGCCCCCCCCATAGCGTCACCTCGGGTGAGACCTCATTCTGTTCACAGATTGTTGCTGAAAAGGCCGGTGAAAAAGGGTTTTGATGGACCACAACTGTGCCAAACCGGGTTCAGTAAGAGAAAGTTAAAGAACGAGGTAGTATCCCAACAAATGGTTCTGTTTCCGTGCTTGAATTGGTGATGTGTTCATAATATTGGAATCTCGAGAGAACAAAAGTACAAAACTGGGTGGATAATATAGAAAAGGAGTTTGCAAGGAAGGAGAACAAACATCCACGTTTCTCTGACGTATAATGGTTGCAGAGATACCTATTTTCTGACATTTACAAAATTTTCTTTGCATTCTTCATCAACGATCTATATGAGTGGCTATCAAGGCTCACAGAACAGAAGAACTGTTATATGGGTGGAGAACCTACGGTATGGACCCCAAAACTGATTCTAAGACTTAAAGCAGTGGATAGCCCAATCTCAAGAGCAGTAGACTTCTGGCTCGATAGCGTACTAGAAGGCTACGTTACAGAATTTGCTGTGGACACTCTGAAGTCTTACAACACAATAGAAGCATATTTCTTCAAGGGATTTAGAGGTATGTACCTGAAAAATCTCATTTTATGTATTAAAATGATGTTGGCAGAGAAAGGTGTCTGAAGAATGCAATAAGATTCCTAGGATTGAAATCTGTAATGTTTAGTAACACAGATAGTGACACTGAGGAAAACATCTAGAAATTACGAAGTGGTAAAAGATACAAGTTTAGCACCGAGAAGAGGTCCAATGAATCCGAACCTCGCATCTCTCTAGACACTAAGTTAGGAAGTAATAAGGACTCATATCAGGTTGAGACTGATAGTGATAGACCCATTGGCCATCATCCTGTTACTCTGTCGAAACCTCCAGCTGACGACAGAAATACCACTAACCCACAAAACAATAGTAGTAGTAACACCGCAGGTGCAAGCACTCAGAACATTCTGAATAACAGTATACCTAACACATCACAGAACACTATGCCTCCTAGAAGAAGAATGATAGACGACATCAAGCTTTATATATTCAAAGGAATGGGTCTAGAAGACCCTGAGAAACACTAGTTTCTTTTTGAAGTCAGGTGGAATGTTAAACAAGTACACGATGATGCTATTAGACCAGCAAATCTCGTTACCACATTTAGGGACAGAGATTTAACACGGTTCATGAAGTACTCTGTTGGACAGAATAAGACACTAGAAGAGATTAGAACTGCGCTTATCAAGGAATTTAAAAAACCTAAGTCAAAATCGTAGTGTATCACAGAGCTCAAAGAAATTAAGCAGAAACTGAGTGAGTCAGTGTGGGAATTTGATCAAAAGTTCAAAGCGATGTTAGATCAAGTGATCTTTGACATAGCACCACAATAGCACCAGGAATGGTTCATAGCCGCATTGTTTCCACATATCAGGTTACCGTTGATGCAACAAAAGGTTACTTCATAGACAAAGGCACTAGAAATTGCGATGAAACTAGAGGCTTGACCTATAGGAGAGACTAACGTAGGTATGGTTTAGATACATACCCAACTAACAAACCTGACATTACAACTGCAAGATATGAAGAAAGGAAAAGAAACTCGAGAAGAGGTTTGGTGTACAAAGTGTAAGGGAAAAGGTCACTCCAAAGAACAATGTTCGGTATTTAAAGATTACATCGCTAGTGGAGCATCAAACCCGTTGAATCAGCAGCAAGGACCATGGTGTGAGATTTTCCGATGTATAGGACATCGGCTAGGAGACTGTTATTTAATTCAAAAATATGTGCAAACACCAAAGAACTTATATTGCACATCCTGTAAATCAGTTGGCCATGATGATAGCAACTGCAGAGCCTATGAACTCATGGTAGAAAGAAAACATGATGTCTACCGAGTACAAGAAGAAACACTGCATAAAAATGAAAATGCGCAGTATGATCAAGGCACGTACAGAGGACGTGGTGGATTCATAGGTAGAGGAAGAAACAATGGCAAGGGAAGAGGAAGAGGTCATATAGTATGTTATATTTGCACTCAACCTGGACATCTATCTAGAGATTGTACGAATGCTTGTACTACTTGAAAATACTGTAAATATTTTGACCATGTCATTGAGGCATGCCCCGTGCTAAAATAAAAAATGCAAGAAAGAAGACCAGAAGCATAGAATCAGAACATACAGATGATCGTAGCTGAAAAATGGAATACAGATTGCAACATTCATGCTGTGACGCGAAGTGGAGCTATGATAGGTTCAGATCAAAGAGTGGAAGCTTCAACCTCTGAGAATCACCAAGATAAATAGAATCCTACTGAAGGGGCTTGAATAAGAAAAGAAATTGGAAAAAAAACCGATTACAATCTGAACAAAGAAAAAAAGTCTTCATGGAAGCAAGGGAAACATTCAAAGATTCAGAACCTTTAAGTCCGAGAATTAAGTTGCAAAGTGAGACTACACCTGTAAAGGATATGCCAGCTTTGTATGATCAATCATGTACTGCGACAGACACGATGAGTCCTATTGCGCAACTTTTACAAAGCTGTATGAAGTTGTTGAAGCATGAAAATGCTTTAGCAGAATTACAAAGCCTACTGGTCATTCCGAGCAGCGTAATGTAGTAAACGAAGCACATAGAGTGGTTCATCATATTAAGAACCATAAAAGAACCAGAAGAGAAATGAGACTAAATGCACAGATTGGGGATTTTGAAATGGATGAGATTATCCTTGATGTAGGATCATAAGTAAATGTCTTAACCAAGAAGACATGGGAACAAGTGGGAAATCCGAAGTTAACATGGTCACCAATACAGTTGAGACTAGCCAATCAGCAAAAGGTTCTACCCTTTTGGAGATTAGAAAATGTCATTGTTGACATTGATGGAGTGCGAAGTAGAGCAGACTTCGAAGTGATCGATATCGTATATGATAGCCAACCCTATCCTGAACTATTGGGGATATATTGGGAAATGGATAACCTCACAATTATCAACTTGAAAAAGAAGCAGATGATATTTGAAGGAGCAGATATCAGGGTCATTGCACCCTTGGATCCTTCACAAGGACCTAGATATATTGAACTAATAAGAGAAGAATGCAAACTCAAGATTTGGATCATATCTACAAGATGACGGTGAATCAGGCAGATTACGTCAACCCAACTGATGATGGAACACTGAGTTGGCGATGTGACAGTTCTTGCATATCTGAATCAGATGCAGGACTAGAGAATTGGTAGAGCAGAATGCATGAAGTATCTGCAAGAAGATGCACACAGCTCAAGAGATCATTGCGCTGGATTGGAAAAGAGGTAAGTCCAATTCCTAATTATGATGGCTTGACTAATATTCATACATTTTTTCAAGAATATATTATATCAGTTTCAGATTAACACAAGAATAGCATTGGATACAGCACTACGCACTACACATGCTAGATGGTGGGTTGCGCATAAGCAGAATCTAACCACATGGGAAGAATGCAAGCATATGATGGAGATCATATTTCTAGAAGAAACTGAGTTTGTACAAGTGAAATATAATGGACAAACCAATCCTAGGGATCACATAGACCATTGTATGAAAGCATGGACACATAGACCGCAAACAAAATGGGTTCATCTGTTTGTACACACACTAGAGCAGATTCTGAAGAATTGGTACAAAGAAACAGAACTTCACAGAGGAACGGTAGAAAAGTCTGTCATGATTAAGAACTTCCAAGTGAATTTCAGCTTTGAAGATGAATGTCCAAGTATAAATGAGGCATTACAGATCATCAAAAAGAAGGTATTCAATGACACACCAGAACCCGCGTATCAACAACTAGAATGGGCAAGACAGCTAGAACATGCCCTGGAATGTTACAACTTCACTTTTGATGAAGATGAAGAGGAAAGCAATGATGATGACCCGCACAATGTAAATATACCTTATTCAGAAGGAGAGCGCGAAGTCGAAGGACCTCCATTGGAAATTCCAGATCTGATTAATCCTGTAAAAACTTAGATGAACATTGGAACTACTGAAGAACCGAAGTTCACTTCTATAGGTGATTATTGGGATGAGGAGACGGTTGTACAGATAGCATATTTACTCCATGAATATGAAGACTTATTTCCTACAAAGGTTTCTGAAATGAAAGGCATTTTGGGCGACTTGGTAGTTATGAAAATACCTCTCAAGCCGGATGTGAAGCCCATTAAGATAAGACCTTATCGACTCAATCCAAGATATAAAGAAAGGGTAAAAGCATATCTTGATAAGATGCTCGACGCAGGAATCATTGAACCTATAGAAGAATCAGAATGGATAAGTCCCATGGTTATCCAAGAAAAGAATACTAAAGGCAAAATTAGGATCTGTGTAGATCTCAGAAAGCTAAACGATGCATCAATGCATGACCCATTTCCTACACCATTCATAGATGAAGTGTTAGACAATGTTGGAGGGAATGAAGCATACTCTTACACTGATGGATTTTTTGGGATACCATCAGATCAAAATTGACATAGCAGAAAAGCACAAGACTACTTTTTCCATAGAATGGGGCTCATTTCAATACACAATTATGCCCTTTGGTCTGAAGAACGCACCTGCTATGTTTTCAAGAGTAGTTGTTGCTGCATTCAAGGATTTCATCCATAAATTTTTATAATTATGTTTTGATGATTGGATCGTATTTGGTTTATTAAAGAACCATTATTCCATCTTAATACTGATGTTAGTGAAGTGTAGACAACATCATATCTCCTTGAACTTGAAGAAGAGCATCTTCTGTGTTCCCTATGGAGTTCTATTGGGACACATTGTTTGTAAACAGGGGTTGATGGTTGATCCGGCTAAAATCACAGTTATTGTGTATTTTCCAGCGCCTAATTCGGTAAAACAATTACGCACCACATTAGGACACACAAGCTACTACGAAAATTTCATTAAAGGATATGCGCAGATAATTGTGCTTATGGAAAAATTGTTGAAGAAAGAAGCGAAGTTCATTTGGACTGAGGACTGTAAAAAGGATTGGATACATTGAAAGAAAGGATGGTAACTGCGCTTATCTTAGTTTTTCAAGATTGGAGCAAACCATTCCATGTGCATGTCGATGCTTTGTCCATCGTACTTGGCGTTATGCTAGCTCAACCAGGTGAGGGAGGCATTGACCATCCTATTGCATTCTCAAGAAGGAAGTTGTCCTCAATAGAGAAGAATTATACTACAATAGAAAGAGAAGGTTTAGCCATGGTGTATGCACTGCAAAAGTTCAAACATTATTTGCTAGGTGCGCACTTCTGCATGTTTAATGACCATTCATCTTTGAAAAATCTAGTCAATAAACCAGTGTTAGGGGAAAGAATTTTCAGATGGTTGTTACTCTTTCAAGAGTATGAATTTGAAATCGTTGTTAATCCAGGAAGGTTGAAATCGGGACTTGGCCATCTTTCCATAATTGAGTTAGCTGAAGAACCTACCAACCTGGAAGATAGTCTACCATATGCGTAGTTGTTTGCTATTAAGATAGAATATGACTATTATAAGGACATTGTAGAATTCCTAGCAATAGGTTTGGCACCTACAGAGTTTACTACGCAGCAGAAGAAACAACTGGTAGTAAAAGCAATTGACTTCACCATTATTGCAGGACAATTATACAAGCTAGGACTGGATGAAGTACTGCATAGATGTTTTCTAGAACACGAGAAACCATTAATACCGGCTGAGGCACATTCAGGGGTGTCTGGAAGCCACTATGCAAGAAGAGATGTTAGCACTTAGATTTTATTCCGGTTGTAAGAAAATAAGACCTAAGGTAACCTATTTCAAACCAATCTTTAGGTAGAAGAACTAGCCATTTTCTCTACCAGAGAGGGCTCTCTCAGGATATATATATGAAGGCTAAAATATATAAAGGTTTCCTTAAAACTTCTCAAAAGATATTTTCTGGTCGAAAAGGTAAACAAGAAACATTGGGCATGGAGTCAAAGCTTTCAGAATGTATAATAAACCAGCAAGAGATTTTCACCATAAAGATTTTCACAGAGGCAAGATAGTAATCATGTTACAGTCAATTTGATTTTTCAGGCGACATAGAAAGAAGTAAAGACATTCCATCAACAACAGGTATCTATCCAGGATAAATCTATTGTCAACTTTGGAGAATAAAATGGATATTTAAATGCAGATAAAATGAGGCATAACCAGTATGAATCTCAAGTTATTTCAAATGCTCATTTAAATATAGAAGAAAAACACCATGGGAGATATAACGAAGAAGATAACATGCACATATAAAGATAAGGAAAATAACAGACTGCAAGACTAATTAACTCATGAATCTCTGTATCAAAGGATAGGTATCATCACTGTACTGCCTTTATTTCAAAAATAAACTTCAAAACATACTTGTTTCTCAAAAATTTTCCAACCCTTTCAACAATGACCTCCATTGTTTTTTATACAAAATTTTCGGAAGAAGCTCCACATAACTGCTTCTTCTAACTAAAAATAACTGTCTTCGAGTAACCCATAACTGTCTTTCAAATAATATTACAAATTTAAAATAACAAGTCTTTTTTGCCACTTGGCAAAATTTTTGGATATCATCATTTTGCCACATGGCAAGAATCTCAAATGCATTTAAGTATGAACAGAATATCTGGTCTTTCCGTACTTCTCTACATAATTCCATTGGTCAGCCGTGGGTAGGTCATAACTGGTCATTTCTTTCACCAAGACTCGCATCTCGATATGACCTGCATAAGAAATAGGAAGAAGGTTTGCACAAGTTGAAATCAGCATATTTAAAATTTCAAATTCCCCTGACATTTTCTCCATTAGGATTTTTCCTGTGAGCATGTGATCTATCTGCTGGAATTTTCGGTGATCCATCCTGATATCAAACAATAATCTTTTATAATCATTCTGAGGAATTAATTCATTATCTTCGTTCCAGAAAGATGGGAATCCCTTGTTCACTAACTTGTCAAATTGCTTTTTAAACTGGATTACTTCTTTCCTTATTTCTCCTGCTTTGGCCTCGATGTTTTCGATATGGGAGTATTTGCCCAAGATCCTTCTGGCCCAAGTGATGACAGAAATTCTGTTAGTTATACTCATGGCTGTTAGGTTTGCCTCGGATAAACTGTTTAAAAATGTAATTGCTCTCTGGGCGATTTCTTTCGGCTTTCTGTTTAGGCTTTCCTTGACTGCCTGGCAACTGTTGAAGGCATCTTTGGCTACTTTTTCCTTAACTCTTATATAATCTAGATACGGCCTAAGTTTTTCAACTTCTTTAATGATCTGGTCCCATACCATATGTTTACATCCCTGCATGGCAGCTTGTCCTGTTGCATGAGCAGCCAATCCTTTATTATTACTGCTCAATTCCTGATTATTTGCCTGCAAGGTTTTTATTTCTTTTTCTTTTGCTTCATTTTCTTCTTTTAATTTCTGTATTTCTGCCTTCAACAATTTTATTTCATTATCCTTTAAACTTATTTGTGACATTGCCTGTAGAATCCCATCTACACCATTCTTATCTTCTTCTGGGCCTGCCTGTACTTGCTGCTGACTGTTCTCTGCTAGTTGTTTTCTCACTGTTGCCAACTGTTCTTCCAAAGTGAACCTTTCTTTTTCCCAATAGTCCTTTTCGTCAGACAGCTTTAACAATTTAGCTGTGACATCATTGACTTCGTTGGATAACTCTTCTTTTTCTTTTTCTAATATAGTCAATTCTTCCCCTTGAATGAGTACAGCATCTGGGATTTTTAACTTTCGTTTCAATGTTAAAATCATTTCTTCTTTCTCCTGGAGCAGTTTGGTAGCTGCAGCTCCATCTTTATTAGTTAAGTCCATTTGCAGCTTCTTAATTTGATGTTGTCGAGACTTATTCTCTGCCTTTTCTTGTCTCAACTGATTATTTAATTTGTCTACTGAATTCTTTAGTTTGTTTGCTCTCAATGTGGCCCCCAAATAGTCTGAGTATATAACCTCTCCAGCTTGTCTATGTAACAAAATTTTGTCAGGGGCATTTATCTTTGACAAATCTACACTCATCTCTGAGATTTTGTCTTTGGTTACAACTGAAAATTTTAAAGAATTTTCTTTGATGTTCCTGCTGGTGAATAAGCTTACTTCACTGTTTGATATACTTCTGACCTTTGGAAACAATAGACTTGTTTGTTTCGCAGATTCCTGTTTGTTTTTACTATGTTCATTAAATACGTCCATGAAATTTTTAGGTCTATTTACATCATCCCCTACAGGGGTCTCTTCAATTTTGTATTCCCTCACTGTAACCTCTGGTATTTCATTTTCTGTAGCTTCTGCTTCTTCTGAAATGGTTGTCAATTCCTGTGACTCATCAGTCTTCAATCGTTTTCCTTTTTCTGTCTCTTCATCATCAATAATCATAATGTCCTGTATAGGTCTTTTGGACCCCACTAATGCAGTATTGATTTCGCTTTCTGTTTCTGCCATTGCTTCTTCCAATGACCTTTCTATGTCGGACTTGTCTGGGATAATTTCTTCTTTGTATTCGAGCCAGTTGGCTCTGTCTGCCATCCCTTCAACAGTTTGATGATTCAGAGCCTTAATACGATGCTCAATTCTTCTTTTGGATATGATATTCAATGGGTCATATTCCAAGGCTGCATCTGTCTCAAAATTCATGTCTTTTAACAATTTCTCTATATATACAGCAGCGTTCTTATTCTTTATTGTAAACGGACCTAGTGTGAAAGGGTATTTAATGTCCGTTGCTTGTCTGTGGACTAAAAAATTGTTATCTTCTACAATCAATTTCTGTCTTAAAAATTCTAAGGCAAAAATCCTCAAGGTGAGGAATGCTGGTAGCACATAGGGTTTATGCTTGAATCCATACAATCTGACCACTGTACTATCTTTTGATAAAAACCAGTCTCCTGTAGCATACTCTGTATTCAGTTGCATTGATACCTGCATTTCTGGCAATACCCTAGGCAGACTTTTTCCGAAAATCATCTTAAAGATCGTCGAGAGCATGTAATTGATGAAATTGAAAATATTGTTTTCCAGAGGAGTTGCAAAAACAATCTCTGGGAACTGTAATTCTTCCTGGCTGGATACCATAATCATTTTCATTAAAAATGCTTGAAACCTGAAATGTCTGTGCGTGGAAAAATTGACCATCTGGTCATGCATCGTTTCGGCTATGAAAGCTTCAAAATTTAGTCGGGGAATTTGACTTTCATCAACTCCTGACTGGACTATACTTATTCTGTACAATAAACTCAATTGAAACTCAGTTATATACAAATCCGAATCTAACCCTAAAACTACGGCCAACAGTGTCAAGACCAACTGGGTATTCTCATTAAAAAGGTTGATATCTAAAGGGTAAGGGAGTTCAGAAAGGCTAGTTTCTGGTCTGAGACACGTCGACAGAAATACTTCCCTATCATTCTGAGAGGCATGGTGAAAATTTTCAATAATTGATACATCAGAAAAAACTTCAGGGTCGAGGGTTTGGGGCAAATCTATTTCTAGGGCTCTAATCACTTCGGCTGGCTCAATTTTGCAGATGGCTCTAGTTTTCTGACTGTTTAAAACAACCTTTTCTTCCCGTGAATAGTTTTCAGCACACCAGGAGACGAATTCTGGGAAAACAGGAAATTGGTCAGGGCAAAAAGCTATTAGAGATGACTGGTGAACTCTATGCGGGTCTATACCCTCTTTTAACAACTCAGATAACTTCACTTTTATCTTGGAGACTGGGAACCTAATAAGGGTATCGAAAACGTCTTCATCTCTGTCTTCTAGGGCATCTTTCGACCTAAAAACGTCTATATCTTGTACAGTCTCCATCAAAATGCTTCTTTTTAAACAAATTTCCGTTTAAAGAGAGTGACAGGTCACCAGACCCTACCTGTAAGCGCTTGCTTTTCGCCTTCTGTCGCAATCGTCGGCTTCCACCAGTCTTCGGAGCTCTCAGGGATAACGACACATACAAAATGCCGTTATGTGGAGCCCTTTCTTTTTATATAAGCCTTTTTAAATTAACCTCCTTGCACCTTTACGAACGTGGGTCATTTTCATCCGTTGATCTTTGAAACATCATTTTGAACCGTCAGATCTTGTCTATCTTTATTGCACCGGCGGTATCCGCGATCGAAAAGGTGGTTTCTTTTTCCGGTTTGGTACCCGCGCGGATACATCATCTGCTGACACCTGTCGAGGCGGTTTATTTTCCGCGACCGCTTTCCTTTATATCCTGCGCGCATGTTCCTGGCCGCGGATGAAATGCTGGCCGTTGATTTGATTGAAACATGTATTGGCCTTCCGATCCATGCAAAGTATAGTGCCACGTGCCACGGTCTCATCAATCCATTCCTCGCTCGCCACCTGTTAGGTCCCACCTTGCCACGTAAGAGATCTTTCCACCTTTCTGTAATGGATGGTTCCGCGCGGTGTTATGGTGGTTTCTGATACCACTTTCTCCAAGCGCGGATGAATGAATGTGGGACACGTGCCTTGGTGGTATTATGTCCGCTACCACCCTCCATCGTTTGTTGACGATCACTTTGGCGACGCGGGGTTAATATGAACCGTTGATTTGGATCTATGCTATCTCCGCCGACGAAACCTGACCGGGGCTTAACCTTTATATTATATTTGCTAGCGGACTTTATACATATGGGTTTTTCTCCTATTTTTTATATAAAAAACCCTTCAACTTAACCCTTTTTGTGATGATTCTTTCTCTTAGGGTCTTTTAGCAAAAATTTCAATTTTCTTCAGACCTGGTGTCAACAAGAGCTACTGCGCAGAAAATTCGTAGAGATGGATTATGGTGGCCTACACTCCATAAGGATTCAAAGGAACATTGTCATAGTTGCGATGTTTTCTAGAGAACAGGAAAACCATCTCGCAGAGATGAGATGCCATTGATGCCACAGTTGACATTGCAAGCCTTTGATAAGTGGGCTATTGATTTTGTGGGACTTATTAACCCACTAGGAAAGAAAACTGGTTCAAGATATATTATTACAGCTACAGACTATCTAACCAGATGGGCATAGGAAAAAGCAGTAAAGGACTGTAGTGCAGTTATAGCCGCACATTTCATTTTTGAAAACATCCTCACAAGGTTTGTATGTCCAAATATCCTAATGAGCGATCAGGGAACAGACTTCTTGAAAAGAACTATTGAAGCGCCGACTGAAGAATTCCATATTTACCATCAGAAGAGCACACCATATCATCAACAAGTTAATGGCATTGTTGAGGATTTTAACAAAGTGTTGGAAAATTCCTTGACCAAGGTATGCAATACAAACAGGGATGATTGGGATTTGTGAATACCAGATGTGTTATGGGCATACAGGACAACTTGCAAGAAGTTGACAGGCCATAGATCTTTCAGATTAGCATATGGACAGGAAGTTGTTATTCCAATGGAATACATAGTACCAAGTTTGAGAATTGTAGCATTCATAGGCATGGCAGATGATGAGACAATGGAAGAAAGGCTACTACACTTGGTTGGGTTGGAGGAAGATCGCTTCATTGCAAGTTTTCACCAATAGGTGCAGAAAAACAGAGAAAAAGCATGGCATGATCGCCACATCAAGTACAAATTCTTTTAGGTAGGAGACCTTGTCCTCCTATATGACATTAAATTCATGAAGTTCCCTAGAAAAATTAAAATGCATTGGCTAGGGCCATATATTGTTAAGAATGTCATTAATGGTGGCACAGTTCAGCTACCCACATTAGCAGGAAAAAACCTACCAGGTCTTATTAATGGAAGTAGACTAAAGGGACAGTTCTACTTCGCCGGACCTCAATTGAGCAATACCGAAGAAAAATTCTAAGTGTCATATGCAGTTGATACTGGACACTAAGAATGACAGAATAAAGAGTCTACATGCAATTTTGGTAAAATGCAAAGTTTTTACGTAAACGAGAATTATACTATGATACACACATAGGTTCAAGATGCGAAGCTAACATCAAGAAAAGGGAAATGTGCAGCGTACCTCGAAAGTCACATAAGAGAAGGATTGCGTTGTGAAGTTAGAAGCTAGCAACAAGAAATGAGCAACAAACTTCGGAGTTGCACGGTCACTTGCGGCGATAAGAGAAGATAACCATTACAATTGTCGGTCATAAAGATAATTGTTACAATTGTCGGTTGTAAAGATAACCGTTACAATTGTCGGTCGGAAATATAGTCATTCTACAGTCCTTTGCGGATGGACACATTTTGCATTTAAAAAAAAATTAGCTGTTTCCGACGCATTCAATGAAGGAAAGGACCAAGATCCTTGGGGGATTTTGATAACGGTTATAACATTTAATGTGTAGCTAGCCGTTATGGGCACACCGTCGGGGTAAAAGGCCTATAAATCGTAAAGACTGTTTACTTACCATTTTTACCACGAATTTTGAATTTTTACTGACTGTAAAATTCCTAAGTGTTTACCAGTTGAAAACAACAGTTACTCGCTAGTATATGTCCGAAGAGTCGACATTAGAACAAATTTTGGGTACCTTCAACTATTTTGGTCTGGGAGGAGTGATGAAGTCACCCGCCAAGCAAGCCACTCCAAACCGGGGTGGCCAGTGCAGGAATTCACCACGAAATCAACTACCACAACAGAAGAAATACAAACAAACAGCCACTGACCAGGAAAATCCCAAGGCCGCAGGTACTAAGAAGCCGCCTGCACCACAAGTGAACTCGTCATCACCAATATGGCTCATTCCAGAGTGTGTTAGCCTGAGAGGAAGCAATGCACCAGACGTGCTTCTTGAAAAGAATTCCCAGTATAATATTACCCTACCGTCGATGTCAAACCATGTGCGGGTGAAGGAGAATTTGCTCAGTAAGATCCCCAAATGCAAATTTGTAGACTATGATTTGTTGAATCAGGAAAATTTTCCACAGATCCATCCAGATAAATACATGTATAGGAAATACGATGAGGTTGCAAAGAAAATGAAGGTTGTCCCAATGGAATGGGCCGAGGCGCTATCCAGATCTAGACTGCTCAATTTGCTGCGGATTACACACTTTGAACGAAGCAATGAGCTCAATGCCATGGTGTGCACTCTGCTTTCATGCATGCACCAGGGGTATATATGGTTGGATCATAAGGTGAACATTACTGTTGACCTTATTACCAGGATTACAGGCTTAAGAAAAAAGAGTGAAGACCCTACAATTGAGTTCGTTAGGAAGAAAGAGGATAAAGAATTGGCCGTAAAAATAAAGGTCGAATTCGACTTAACCAAAGGAAACAGAGGTTATGTAATTGCCACAATTAAAAATGAGCCTTTGCATTTCCCAGTTCAACTTATTGCGGGAAGGATTCTAAGGAAGACTAGGCCAAAAGAGGTTTCTATTGTTGTAGTATCCTTAGCTGCGAAGGATAAGGATGGTTTCCAATACAATTGGGCGAACTATCTGTTAAATGAATTTTTAGAAGAAGTCCGAGACACACAGGACAATGGATCAGCATTTCACTATAGCTAGTTGCTGGTGCTCATTGCTTTCGTGGGGTGGAAGGAACCCCTATATCAGAATGGTCTTCCAGTATGCTCGAATGATTTCCGTGGGGTGAGATATGCAAACATGTGGTCCTCAACAAACCCAAAAAAATAGAGGTGGAGAAACCTGCAATTGTTCACCTATTATGAGCAACTATGCGGAGTCATTAAGAAAACTTCGCGCATTACTAAGGAGGTGACAACTCGGTATATTACAAATATGATATTCAAAGAGATACACTTTATATATATACAACCACGAATACTGATTACACCTCGTACATGGTATGAAGGACTATATCAGCTCGATGCGCAGAGGATCAACCTGATCATAGAAGATTGGTCAGCGGAATGGAAGATCAATGCATCATCCATGCTCATCACCTCATCTGAGGAGAGTGAAAAGGATGACCTGAGGTCACAAGTACACAGAACCCAAATCCTGACCAAGGAGCAGGAGAGAAAAGGAAAGAACCTGATACAAAAGTGCCAGAAAAACCACAGAAAAATAAGACGAAATCTACTCGAAGGACGTTGGATGCATAGTTGCACGATGATGAATATGAGTGTATCGCAACTAGGGTATCGAAATATATTAAAGAGGTAATGGGGATAAAAACACCAATGAAGAGACATCACCAATAAAGGTGAAGGAAAGTGTTGTCAAGCTGAAAATTTTGGTCATGAGAATGGAACAAGTCCAGCAAGACTTGGTAAAAGAACCAGACCACGATGATAGCTTAGGTGAATCAAGCCCGGAAAGGAGGAACCCTCCTGCCTATACCATGATGACTCGACTAGTCAAAATTGAGCCAATGTCTGTTATATTTCAAACAGATGACATTGTTGGAAGTGTGCGATGGCTCGCACATCTGGAAATCAATGTGGGGATGTTTTCCATAGAGGGATTGCATAACCTAGACACACAGATTGCAGAAGAAATCTGCGATAGAGGATTAGTCTCTTACAAATAGTACCTAAGGCTGGAAGAAAATTACAAGCAACTACAAGATGAATGTGTGCTGAAAATGAGGGAGCTTGAGGATGCACAAGAGAAGCAGCACAAAATAAAGGAAGCAGTTCCAGCAATCCGAGCAAAGCTTCCTGAAGGTGATGAAGAACCATAAATAGAGATTACCATCCTAAATATTGGTGCCACTATCGACAATCTGAAGGAAGAAATGGTGCAGCTGGAAGTTTCCCATCAGGATAAACTTGTTGAGATGGAAGCTTCCCATAAAGAAAAAATTGCGGAGATGGAAGCTCTTGTAAGCCGTAACATAGTAGCAGGAGAAAGAAGCAAGAGCCATGGCACTAAATACTTCCAAAGAAAGCATCTTCACAGAAGTGGCGAGATGCCAAAGCCTGTTGGATGAAGTCTCTAAGATTTGGGCTACGTTACAAGAATAACCAAAGTTACAGAGAATCCAGGATGAAGTGCAGCGGAAGTAGCAGGATCTTGATTCTATTAATACTGCTATGAAGGACTTGCCAGCAAGGAAAAAGATGCAGAAGTTCATAGAAAGGAGATAAATTCAAAGAGAGTTGGAAACCTTAAGAGAAAAGGAAGTTGAAGCTTCCTCAAGATTGCAGCCGCTACAGGAAGAAGAACTAACCTTGAAAGAAGAAATTGGGATCAAGTTTCAAGATCTCCGGGCGACAAAGGATACTGTCAAGGAGCAACTTGTGGAACCTATTTAAGAGGAAATGATTGACATAGTCAAGGGATGTGAGCAAGAGGCCAAGGAAACAATTGTGAAGCTCAGCACAACTATTTAAGAGTTCATTGCATGATCGATCACTTCAGTAGATGCAAAGATGGAATAGCCCAGTCGGAGTGGCTCGGAGACGAGCCACATGTGAGTGTTAGGGGCCTGCTGGGAATGGCCCAAGTGAACCACTTTTTGGGGAAGACAATTTTCGTGGAGCGAGGCTCTAGCCCAGCAACTATTTTTGATAGCGAAGTACAATTGAAGCAAGGTCCAGCAACAAACTATTTTGAGTAAGCGATTCCGCAGAATCTCGGGAGTAGGGTAAAGAATGATGCAAAATTGAAGGAAAGCGACTTGTCAGCCAGAGGGGCAGAAATCGTAAGAATCAAAGCAGCGGATTGACAACAACAAAAGAAGTGGAGCAGCTGAAAGGGATGCGCCAGTATGCGGTTAGAGCCAAGCAGTCAGAACTATGATTGTTAGAAGAGGTGTTAAAACCAGAAGCGGCATAGAAAGGCGACTGAAGTCAAGTAAGGTAGCTGTCGACTACGACAGGCCGGGTTAGCGAGGTAACCGCGCCATTTTTGGGTAGCATATAATATTTTCCCACAATGATTGTAAAGACGTGACCCTCATGCATGATCTATAAAAAGGGGCAATTTTGTAAGGGAAGGGTTAATCTCTCATTGGTCTTATGGGAAATATAGAATATCTTATGTAGGCCTTAATTTTGGTCTTATGTCTTTCAGAAAAGACTAAGCATTGTAAAGAGAGCAAGAAGAGAGGAAATGGCTCTGCAGCTGTGTGCGCAGAGACCTATTGTAGAGAGAAGAGTCTGCAGCTGAGTGCGTAGACTGGAACTGTTGAACCCTTCCCATTAATATAAACAACAAATCCCGTGGACGTAGCTCCCATCTGGGGGGTGAACCACGTAAATACTTGTGTTGTGTGATTGAATCTGTGTGATTGCTTATGGTTATGTATGTTTCCACTTTTATATGTATTTCCACATGAATGATTGATGGGAATAATATATTAAGTATCGAACACATGTGCTTGAATGTGCGAGTACATTTCAGAGTATGGTTAAATTCATAAGTAATAGGAATAACACTAAGTCAGGGAAGTCTGTAAAGTGTGTGATTGTTTAGAAGTGAAATCTGGAGTTGCGTTGTCATATGGTATTGTGGAAATTGTGAAGTGCGCAGTCCCAGTGTGCACTATAGTGTAAGAAGAAAACGCGAAGTAGGTGTGACTTTGTGCCACTCACCAACTTATTATCTATGCATCACCTGGCTCTAGAAACGTGCTTCTACATCCCCCCCATAGCTTTGATTTGGGTGAGATCTCAGTCTGGTTGCAGATTATTGCCGAAAGGGCTGGTGAAAAAGGGTTTTGTTGGACCACAACTGCGCCGAACTTGGGTCAGTAAGAGAAAGTTAAAGAACGAGGTTGTTAAATTTTGAGCATTAATTGACAATACTCTTGGATCTTTACTGAGAGAATAACATATACAGTATATCAATGCATAACAATCACAATAAGCATGACAAGCATCACAAGAATCAAAAGCATGAGAGACAAGAGACATAGAGTTTCCGTGGGGAAAACCCTAAGGTGAAAAACCCCACAACTTCCTCAGAGATAGAGAGAGCAATGGCTCAACCAAAGTACAACCAAAATACACTTGAGATAGTCTCCTAGAGCAGATGATCCTCCTTCTCACTAGTGCGCCACTTTCTGAGTGAGAGAAGTGTGTCTTTCCAAATGATCCAAATAGAGATCTCTCGATCTCTATTTATACTTAACCTGTTTTCCCAGTGACCTTATGGGGCCGACTTGTCTATATAGATACATCCAAAATATAATATATATTTTAGGGCCGACCCCACATATGGTGGTCTAATAACCCATCGGCAAGTACACACACTTGCGAATCTTGTCAATCCACATGACGACACTTCCTTATAGAGGAATAACACATCTATTATAAGCGTACAATAAATATATATGAAATACATAGATGAAATACATTCCGAAGTTACATATACATCAACACTCCCTCTTAACTAGGAAGGTATTTCTTGACATAGTTCTGCTAGACAAGTCTTCTTCTCGGGATCATCGTCATTGATGCATCGTCATCATCATCGTCACTACTGCTGCTATCTCAACCAATCTCTGACTCTACTCGTCATAGGAAGTTCTACAGAGCCAGTCCTTTTTCATACTGGATGTAGGCCCACCACCTGCAGGTCTTCATCATCTGTGCGAACGGTTTGATAGAGGTGGCCTCTCAGTCCTAATTTTATGTGCGGATGCAATACCAGAAAGAGTATCCCAGGAACATTTATGTGCCTAAGCATGACCGACAAGATCTCCCAGGACTTATTACATGCATCTCCTCCACAATAGAGCATCCCAGGAACATTTATGTGCCGCAGCACGACTGAAAAGATCTCTAAAGAGCATCCTAGGACTTATTACGAGCACACAGCTCAACCTCTCAGATCTCCAAGACTGATTACATGTGGATAGACAAAACCTTTAAAGAGCATCCCAGGAACATTTATGTGCTGCAGCATGACCGGAAATATCTCTAAAGAGCATCCTAGGACTAATTACGAGCACACAGCTCAACCTCTCGGATCTCTAGGACTGATTACATGTCTCCGTAGTAATACCTCATCCCAGGACTGATTACGAGCACACAGCTCAACCTATCGGATATCTGAGGACTGATTACATACTACATAGCAATACCGGAAAGAGTACCCTAGGAACATTTATGTGTCGTAGCACGACCGGCAAGATCTCCCAGGACTGATTACATGCTATTTGCACAACCTGCCACATAGCATCTTTGACCTCCAAGTATCAACCTGATACTCATGGTCCAATGGATCATCATCGCACGAGGCATCATCCTGATTCCCATGATCATACAGATCATCATCACTTGTACCATCCTGGTACATATCATCTGGAGCAACATCCTGAAGCTCATTATCATGATCAACCTGATCATACAATGCATCCACATGATGCACACCAAGTATCTACCCGATACATATCATCATACATGATCCACCTGATCATACAGTGTATCCACCTGATACAAATACAAATACATGATACATATCAACATACATGATCTACCTGATCATACAAAGTATCCACCTGATACATATACAGATACATGGTCCAAGCATCCAACATGATGCATATACAAATACATACAAATGATCCAACCGATCATATCCAGCATCCAACATGATGCGTACATACATATAAATGATCCAACTGATCATATCCAGCATCAACACGATGTGTACATACATACAAATATAAATGATCCAACTGATCATATCCAGCATCAACATGATGCATACATACATACAAATATAAATGATTCAACTGATCATATCCAGCATCCAACATGATGCATATATAGAGCAGTAACTGGAGCATTGTCTTGATGCTCATCATCCAATGCTTACATCCACATCCATGTGAAGGATCATCCTTCCAACATGCTTGGAATGGCTTCAGCAAATGTGACCATCACTTCTTCCTCGAAGTGTTGTCGATCTGAAGAACACCAAGCCTCTCCCTGAAGTACTTGAACTTCACCCTGGCTAGTGGCTTCGTCAACACATATGCAATCTGCTCATCCGTCGCAACATACAGGAGCTTCATGGCTCCTCTCTGCACCATATCCCTGATATAGTGTTCTTTGATCTCTATGTGTTTCGACCTGTCATGAAACACTGGGTTCTAAGACAGCTTCACACAACTCTGGTTATCGCAGAATATACCAGTAGAATCTAATGGGAGATCAAATAACTCAGACAGTAGCTTCCATAGCCATACTACCTCACAACTAGCTGAACAGGTTGTAACATACTCTGCCTTAGTTGTACTTAGTGCTACACAGGACTGCTTCCTACTGAACCAAGAGATCACACTTGATCCCATACTAAAGCAGCACCCAGATGTGCTCCTCCTATCTGCAGCACTGCTAGCCCAATCTGAATCAACATAACCCTACAGGTTAAACTTTTGATTCGCTTCATACTTGAGCCCATAATCCACTGTACCCTTCAGGTACCTCAGGACATGCTTTACAGCAACCAGGTGAACACTCCTCGGATCCGTCAGGAACTGGCTCAATGTGTTCACTGCAAAGCAAATATATGGTCTCGTGTTCGTCAGGTACATCAAGGACCCAATCATTTGACGATACATAGAGACAGCAACCGGCTCAGATGAAGCATCACATAGAAGCTTCAGATTCGATGCCATGGGTGCGGCCATGGCCTTGCAATCCATCATCCCGAATCTCTTTAGGATATCTAATGTGCACTTCCATTGACCAAGGAAGATCCCACCTGAATTCTGCCACACCTCCATACCTAGGAAATAATGCATCATTCCCAAATCTTTCATATCAAACTCAGCAGCAAGCTTCCTTTTAGTATCTGCAATCAATCTGTCATCTCCTGTTACAAATAAGTCATCCGCGTACAGAAGTAGAATCACATGATTTCCTTCCTCAACCTTGTAGTAGAGGTTGGAATCCGCTTTACTCTTGGTAAAGCCCAAGCTAGATAGGAAACTGTCCATCCTACCACACCAAGTTCTGGGAGCTTGCTTCAAGCCATACAAGGCCTTCTTCAATCTGCACACATATGACTCCCTGTC
The DNA here is from genome assembly GCA_027924585.1 of Larix kaempferi. NCBI lineage: Eukaryota > Viridiplantae > Streptophyta > Pinopsida > Pinales > Pinaceae > Larix > Larix kaempferi. The sequence continues at coordinate 42,846,468 of BSBM01000017.1, forward strand.
GTGTATTTCAAAACAGAGTGGCTGCTACACGTTTACTTCCTCTTCAACTACACCATTCAAGAAAGCAGTCGTGAAATCCATCTGGTGTATTTTCCATTTCATTGCTGTAGCTAGGGAAAGTACTATTCTGATGGAAGTATACCTAGCTACAGGTGCAAAAGTTTCTTCATAATCTATTCCCTCTTTCTGAGAGAAGCCACAAGCTACGAATCTTGCTTTGTATTCTCTACAATGCCATCTGCAACATGCTTGATTTTGTAGATCCATTTGGAAGTCACAATAGACTTCTCTTTAGGTCTTGGGACAACATCCCAAACATCATTTTTCATTATTGATTGGTATTCCTCAACCATAGCATCCTTCTATTCTTCTTTTCCGTTGCTTCTTCATAACTGGAAGGTTCTTTGTTCATAATGTCACAGAGTAAAGCAACATAACTGGTATGTGATCCGGTTCTCTTCTCTGCTTTGTGTTCTTCTTCTGGAATGCCAAATCTTTTTGCATATTGAATGAGCTCTCTAGCCCATGCAGGTTTCCTCTTGTGAGAGTTATCCTCACGGGGTGGATCTACAGGTTCTTGCGGATCTTCAAACTCATGAACAACTTCTGGAATTGCTTCAGTCATGGTAGTGTCTTGAAATCTAGTTTCCTAAGGTTATTCATAAACTTCGATAGGTGCCTTCCTTGATTTGATGAATGCTGAGTTTTCATCAAATGTTACATCCCTGCTGACATCAATCTTCTTGAACCTTGGAAAGTATATTCTGTAAGCCTTCGAGCTTTCACTGTAACACACAAAGATACCCTTCTTTCCTGAAGGATCTAGTTTGGTCCTCTTTTCCTTTGGGACATGAGTGTATACTGGACAACCAAATATTCTGAGATGGATGACTTTAGGTTTCTTACCAGAAAAGACCTCTTCTGGTGTCTTGTTGTCCAATATCTTGTGGGGTGTTCTATTCTGCACATATACAGATATTCTAGCTGCTTCTGCCCATAGATGCATAGGTAGATCCTGGTCATGTAGCATTTCCCTTTCTGCTTCCATGATTGTTCTGTTCTTCCTTTCTGCAACTCCATTCTGTTGAGGATTATAAGGAGCAGTCAACTCCCTCTTAATCCCTGAATCACTGCAAAGCTTCTTGAAGTCACCTGAGGTGAATTCTCCACCATTATCGGATCTGAATGTTTTGATATTTTTGTCAGTTTGATTCTCCATCAAGGTTTTGAATTCCTTGAACTTATCAAACACCTCATCTTTGTTTTTCAAGAAGTATACCCAAGTCTTCTTGGAGAAGTCATCAATAAATGAGACATAGTAAACATACCCACTTAGATAACTGAATGACATAGGACCACATACATCTAAGTGGATGATTTCCAGGATATCTTTTGCGTTGCTTTCACTGCTTGGGAAAGCCTTCTTAATATTCTTACCTTTTGCACATCCTTTGCAAACACCTTCATGTTTGGTCTTGATTTCAGGAAGACCCTCTACAGCCTTGCTTGCAATTGGAAGTGCCCTATAGTGCATATGAGCAAGTATTCTATGCCAAAGTTCACTTGGCTCCATGGACTCATGCACCATGGCATGTTCAGGTTGTCCTTTTAATTTATACAAACCTCCCTCTTACTCTCCAATCACAACTGCATCATCTATGGTCTTTCTCTTTGGCCACATTAGGACTTGGCCATCCACAAATGAAACCCTCATACCTTTTGCATCCAATGCAGAGATGGAGAGTAAGTTCTTCTTGATCCCGGGTACATAAAGGACTTCTTTCATCTTCAAATATTTTCCAGAATCTAGGTTGTAGGAGGCTTCACCACTTCCTTTGATGGGATATTGATAATCATCCCCAAGTTTCACTTTATGGGGTGATTCATGTTCAGATAGATTTACAAAGGATTCTTTAAACCCAGTCATGTGTTTGGAAGCCCCGCTGTCAATTAACCAATCATTACAACCATGGGAGATAGTACCTGTGAGAGCAGATATTAGAACATACTCTTCTTCACTTGATGAGTCATCATTACTATCATCACTTTCTGCCCTATCCTTCTTCTTTGGAGGTTCATCATCTTCAGCAGCATGAGCATGGTACCTTCTTTTGTTACCCTTCTTCTTCTTGTTGGAGTTGTTGTTGTTGTGGTTGTCCCTTTTGTTCTTGGGACATTCTGAAGCAAAGTGACCCTTCTCATTACAAGTGAAACACCTTAGATATTTCTTGTCTTTGTGAAAATGATGAGAGGATTTCTTCTTGTGATGGGATGGCTCCCTCTTGAACTTTCCCTTCTTAGTGTGAGTTGTGAGAGCTTGATCTTCATTTCCCATCTTCTCTTCTCTTGCCACAAGCCTTGCTTCTTCTTGAGAACATTACTCCCATAATCTCCTGAAGGAGATTAACTTCTTTCTAGCACATATCCCCTGGATAAAAGAGTCCCATGACCTAGGTAGGCCATTCAAAGTAGTCATAACAATTTCACCATTCTCCACCATTTCATCTACAGCTTCAATTTGTTCATTGATCTGAGAGACCTTGGAGAAATAGGATTGAATGGTTTCTCCATTCGACATCTTGACCCCTTTCAATTGATTCCGCAGGGTCATCTTCCGATTTATGTTCTTCCCTTCAAACAGCTTGGTCAAAGAGTCAAACATAGCCTTGGGTGTCTTTAGAGAAGACACATGGGGTATGAGATGGTATTTGATAGAATCAGCAATGATTCTCTTTGCTTTGACCAAGTTCTTCTTATGTAATACCTTAGCCTCTTCATCCTCTGGGATAGGGATGTCTTCTTTTATATATGAGTCCAACTCATTCTCTTCTAGGATTAACCCAATCCTATACTTCCAAGCTCGGAAGTTATCAGCCCCTTCAAGCTTGTCCTCAATCTTGGTGTGGTGAGACATATTAAAGAGTACTTCAAATGGAAATAGAAAATATTTAGGTCTTACCACTTGAAATGCTGAAAACTGGATCTGGTCCCGGATTAGGGTTTGTCGAAAAAAACGCTAAAAATTCAAAATGTGAATTTCAACTTTCTGAAAGGATAGAAAGATGCACCTTGATGAGCTGATCAGCCTGGTGTATTCAGAATTTGAGATCAACAAAGTTTTACCCTTCAGATTTTCCTTTTTGTCCTCCCGGGTTCATTAGGGAGAACACTGAATTAGGGTTTGAGTTTCCTAGATATCTACCCAGCCAAAAATATCGATCCAAAGCTCTAAACTTGGATTTTTTCAAGGAGATTCCAGCTATGTCTTTAGATTTCAAAAATTCCTATTTTTGTGGAAACCCTAATTTTTAGAGCCAAATATGAAAATGCTCAGAATTGAATTCTGATTGGACAGATAGATTCTCCTTGATGAGTAGAGTCAATCTACTATACTGCTTTTCCAAAAACTGTGGAGAGAAACCCAATAAACAAGAAACTCAAGTTTCTGTCACTGCAAAATGTCTTCTTCTCAGGTTAGCTCTGATACCATGTTAAATTTTGAGCATTAGTTCACAATACTCTTGGATCTTTACTGAGAGAATAACATATACAGTATATCAATGCATAACAATCACAATAAGCATGACAAGCATCACAAGAATCAAAATCATGAGAGACAAGAGACAAAGAGTTTCCGTGGGGAAAACCCTAACGTGAAAAACCCCACAACTTCCTCAGAGATAGAGAGAGCAATGACTCAACCAAAGTACAACCAAAATACACTTGAGATAGTCTCCTAGAGCAGATTATCCGCCTCCTCACTAGTGCGCCACTTTCTAAGTGAGAGAAGTGTGTCTTTCCGAATGATCCAAATAAAGATCTCCCGATCTCTATTTATACTTAACCTGTTTTCCCAGTGACCTTATGGAGCCGAATTGTCTATCTAGATACATCCACAATATAATATATATTTTAAGGCCGACCCCACACATGGTGGTCTAATAACCCATCGGCAAGTACACACACTTGCGACACTTGTCAATCCACATGACGACACTTCCTTATAGAGGAATGACACATCTCTTATAAGGGTACAAAAAATATATATGAAATACATAGATGAAATACATTCTGAAGTTACATATACATCAACAGAGGTAGTATCCAAACATTGTTTCTAGGCTGACTATCTTGCAAAGACTTCCTAACAATGACCAGCTATGAGATAGGTCGAGGTAAAGGGCTATGGCTGCTATGGGAAATACCAAATAGGTAGTGACCAGCTAGAAATGGAGACTACAACTTTTTGTCTAACTATGGCTTGTTTAAAATGATAATTTATGTAGCTTCTAAAATTATCAATAGAAAGGAACAAGAGAGAACGCCAAACGAAATAAAAGGTTTTTTGTGCAATAACATGTATTAGGGCCTCAGGTGATTTGCTTAGAAGTTGAATGAAGATAGAGTAGCCTGAGAATAGATTGATTGCTTACTCCAAAGGCCCGAAATTCTAATATCTGGAAAAAAAATCCCAAAATCCTTGATTACTCTCTCCATAGGCCCGAGATCTTGAAATTTGGAAAAACCCGAAATCGTTAAGTTATGATAACAACCAAATTGAAAAACATCATATATATGGGGCGGATTAAAATTGAAAACCAATTTCAATCCATAATACCTGGATGAATTAACCAAAAACCTTGATTTCCATGATCGCTCAAGGGTCAATCTACCCTCAACAACTACCATTTCTACAGATTTGGGCGAATTGGAGCGAGTGGGCTTATTTTACGGGCGATGGGAGCTCCAAATCGAATCAAACAACGGTGAAATGGTTAGATTTAGGGTCCCCTTTATATATTTTATGGGGTAATGTGCCATTTATTAAAAATAAATATATAAAAATTGGGCTAATCATAGTAAATGATAATTTAATAAAAAATTAGCCCACTAAAAAATTAAAACCCTTAAATTTAGCCCATGGGCTAAGATTAGCCCCTAAAATTTTCCCTGCATCTGTGTGCTTGTCATCTATTGCACCAGTTCCTACGAACGCCTTTCTTATGGATCATCCTCATCCTATTTTATCCATCCCCTTGGGTGGGAATATATCGTTTAATGTAGGTCACCATTCGACTGGAGCTCCTCTATCGGTTGGATATATGCATCCCCCTTCGTTAGGGTGAAACATGTACAATCCTATGGGAAATTTGGGTAATATTGATTTTCCTCCCCAAGGGATCCCTCCTATGCAAATATCGGTTCATCCTTATATGAATAAATTTGGAGGGGGATACTATCCTACTGTTCAGGGTCATGGTATTTACCAAAATCCACCGTTGCCAATGGTCTTGAATCCTATGCCTACGTGCATGTATCCTCGAGGTTAGTCTTTCATGAGGGCATGGCCTCAAGATTCACAACCACGACTCTATTTTTTTGATACTTTGAACTTACCTGACTTAGTTAGACTTACGAACGATCTGGTATGTCATGATTCGTCATGGCCTCCAATCCCCACTAAGCTTCCTTCAAACATTCCAAAGTTTGAAGGTAAGAAGGGTGAGGATATTGGTGATTGTGTTACTACCTTTCACCTATGGTGCTCATCGAATTAGTTGAATTGTGATTCTATTCGCTTGGGACTGTTTCAACGCACCCTTATAGGGACAGCCACGAAATGGTATGTCGAGTTTCCTCAGGGCATGTACCATACTTTTAAGGATTTGGCCTTAGTTTTTCTTAACCACTTTCAGTTGTCGGACCGTTATCACACAGGCATGAAAATCCTATCAACGTTCCGTCAAGACAAAGCCACGCATATTTCTGACCATATTCAGGAGTGGCATTGATGAAAGAGGTTGATTAAAGCCAATATTCCACCAGAGTTTCTGCTGGAATGGTTCCTTAAGTCAGTTTTACCTTATATTTTGAAGGATGCTTCAAAATCCGGAGTCATGACTAAGGAACAAACCATCTTTAAAGCTCAGCAGTTAGAATTTATATATGATCAGTATAGGCTTCATTATGAGATTACACTAGATGCACCACAATCGAGCCACGAGTCCAGGTGAAAAACCATATGCAAAATTTTTCTATTAACCAGTCTATAGCAGGACAAGCTATGGTTTTGTCCTCTCCCAACCAGTCGTCGGATGTACACTCTGTGCAGTCGCTGAATCTGAAGGGTAACCAGTAACCTGAATTAAATAAGAAAAAGGGGAAGAACAACCATAAGGGTGGGAACAACAATAATAAGAAGGGAAATCTGAATAATGAGAAGAATGACAACAATGTTGGTGGGGACAAGAAGCCGAAACGTAAGGTGAAATTTCCTTGTAATATTTTCTCACAGGATCACCTCACTCACTTATGTCCTAGGATGGATGAAGCCTCAAAGCTCATTGCATAGAGCCCATCTATGTTGACTAATCCACTTCCTTATAACCAAAATATGTAGGGTGCTTCCACCACCGGGAATGGGTCTGTTGGAACTTCAAACACTTTGGCCCATGGTGGTGGTCATGGATGCATTAACATGGTACAACCAAGGACAATGTTTCTACTCACTCTCGTTATTACAATCATTCGCAACCCTATATGGGGAAAGAGCCTCCTCCTGTGGAGACCCCCTTACACATTGATAAGCCTGATCCTATGCCACAAATTCTAAAAGGATTTCTTAAGCACTCAACTCACAATCCTAATGCTCGAGCCTCCCAAAACTATTCCATCGTTGAGGATCTAGGCTAAACACCATGTCAGCCCTTGAGGTACTCCAGACGTGTCCTTTACAGAGGAATGCCTTGCTATCTTTCTTGGGATCTCTTGATTCTAGTGGCCCTAGTGTGATCAATTTTGAGACCGCTGACATGCAACCTCGCTTACCTTACCATGTGAATTTTCAATTCCACGTGGAATGTCTCGATATGACAATTAAACACACTATCGTTGATGAAGGTGATTCTACGTTGGTGATGTCATTGTCTTGTTGTAAGGCCCTTGGATCTCCCCCATTGTCCAAGTCTATGACCATGTTGACTGTGTTCGATGGACGCTTGTTTAGACCGCATGTAATTATTCCCTCTCTTTAGGTCCAATTGGGTGGGAATTCCGTGCCAATAGAGGTCGAGGTGGTTGACGCACCCCTTGACTACAATATTTTTTTGGGTCGGAATTGGATCTATGCTATGAAAGCGGTTGTTTCATACATATTTTGAGTGATATGCTTTCCTAATGAATCTAAGATCGTGACTGTGGACCAATTATCTTTTACTAGTTCCAATTCCACTGCATTGTCGGGATCTATAGTCCCCAATATATAAAATTCTCAGTAGGAAACTAAGAATATTGGTGTTGGTATGTATTCCTCTCTCATGGGAACCTTTAACTTTTTGACACCAATTGTGTTTATCGACTCCATTTCCGATTATACTCCCTCGTCATTGATTCTGGTATCATTCCACACTTCATATTTTAATTATTTATGGACTCTTCCTTCCACAACTGCATCGTGAGAAGGAAATTCACACATCGGAATGGATATGCCACTGTCTGTATCTCAGGTTGCTTATCATGATGTACAAAAAGTCACTGCAGACCCCGATCCTTCCTCTTCATGGAAAGAGGAGGATAATCCCACTCTACGGTCGGATTGGGTGGTCAACTCATCTTGTTTGCATGATTTTGTTGATGATACTTTACCCTCGGATGAAGCCATTATCAAGGCCATGAATGGTCCTGACAAGCCTTGGGAAGACCTTCATCATAGATCTTATTTTCTTCTCAAGCTTGAGAGGATTGAGCAAGATGACTTTCGGTTGAATCTAAGTGAGAAATTTGGTCATCCTGCGGTCCATTTGGATACGCATGGAATATATGTTGAAGGGAACATGGCTAATACCTCTCCCACCATTCTGATTGACATTTCTTGAACTCCCGGAAAAGTGGAGAATGTATATGTTAGTGCAGACTACTCCCCTAAAAAAGTTCGAATTTACACAAATCTATTTAAATAATTTTAGGATGTGTTTGCTTGGTCTTATGAAGAGATGCCAGGTATAGACCCTAGTATTTTTTAACATGAAATTAAAACTTATCCTCATGCCAAACCTATCCGGTAACACCTGCGGGTGGTGAATCCCGAGAAGGAACCCGCTATGAAATCAGAGGTAGAGAAGCTCCTTAAATATAGATTCATATATCTGGTTCCCTTAACCAAATGGGTATCCAACCTTGTTCCCATAGATAATAGACAAGGAACCATCCATGTGTGCACAAACTTTAGAGACCTGAATAAATCCCATCCGAAAGATAATTTTCCCACACCTTTCATTGATCATATTTTGGATGAGTGTGCGGGAAGCAAGATTTTTTCGTTTATGGACATTTTTTCAGGATATAATTAGATCCATATCAAGCCCGAGGATCAAAACAAGACTGCATTTATTTGTCCTTAGGGTACTTTCGCATACCGAAAAATTCCCTTTGACATTAAAAATGCCAGAGCAACCTTCCAGCGGGATATGACCTTTGCGTTTCACGACCTTAAACGTATTGTGGAGAATTATCTTGATGATATTGATGCTCACTCTCGTAAGAGAGTGGATCATCTAGACCACCTTTGTCTTGTATTTGAAATATGTCGATGTTATAAGATTCGGATAAACCCGCATAAGTGCATATTTTGCGTGAGAAATGGTCGCCTTTTGGGATTCATCGTTTTAAAGGAAATGATTAGAGTCGACCCCTTAAAGGTTGAGGTGATACTTCGATTGCCTCCACGCACGATTACTCAACTTCAGAGTCTACAGAGGGACATGGAAGGGCCATCAAGGCATGTTGCATAAGGTGTGGCAAATCATGGTATAACAATTAGGCTCAGTTTAGGGTAACTCTATCACATTTCAAGGCATAAATAAATGAACAAATATGAGAGAGAGAGAGAGAGAGAGAGAGAGAGAGAGAGAGAGAGAGCTAATGTACCTTTTTATGAAGGCTGGTCCTCACTGCTCCTCTTGGAATATTTCAATCTTCTCCTGAATGCAAGTCTTCAACCTGCAAGCTACCAATCACCCTTCCTCAAAATATTTTGGCTACACAAGGAAATCAAAATCAAACAATAACGTGTACATAACAATGATCAATTGAAATAATATTCTTCTTAACTACAAATTAGTTTACCAAAGCATCAACAACCATCCATTTAGCACTTATTTTTGGGAGAGGGAAAGATGTCAAATATCTATTGATGCAATGAGTAAGTACATAATATTTACCTCTCACTACTCAACACTTTTTGAGACATGAGACCGGGTTCCTCTGCTCTTGATTCCTTCACAATACCACTTCCAAACAAGTAGACTTCCAAATGTTCTTGAGGTAGAGGTCACACAGGATGTGTGAATCCAACACTTAAGGAATTGTTGCTCATAGACAGTGGTCAATTAGGGATTAGGGCATGAATGAATCAATATTGCAATGGGATTTCTCTGGCATGACAATATGAATGTGTCTCCCTTTTTGGTGTTCCACCTCATCTCCTTTAATGAGTGATGGAGATAGTTTAAAATGGTTACCCTATAGTTTAGAGAGTTACAACTAAGCTCTAAATTGAAAAAACTATCATAATTTATCATTTTTCAAAATTTTATTAGTTTTTGATTATTTTTTAGCCCCGTTTCTATTGCTCAAGAGCAACTAGCATGGCATGATCCTTGCTAATGCTGAAAGTGCATGGGGCTCATTTGAGATTGAAATTTTGAAATTTTGAAAGGAAAATGACTTGGGATCTCATTTTAGGGAAGAGGGACATAATATGGAGTCAAATAATAGGATCTTTCATCTTTATAAGTCCTTTTTTGTGAACGATCTGTGACACTTAGGTGTCTTTTTTTGAATTGTCATCATGGACAAGGAAGAGTCAATTTTAGCTATAAAAATTTATCGATTCATGTAGGTGGTGAGCTCCTAATATGGATGCCTAATGAGGGAAGCTATACCAAGAGCCTACTTTAAATGTCAACTCGGGGAACGTACAAACTTTAGAGATGCATGCACTATCTGTGCTCTTATAGGATAATCTCTGTCACAGTTGAAAGTCGGTATTGATGTTTTAAAGGTTGTCTACTAAATATGTAAACTGGTTATGCTACGGAATTAAATACTGGAAAGCAATAAATCTAATTAAAAGAATTAAAGTGCTGAAAGTAGTAAACTTGTTCTAAGAAATAAAGATACCAAAAGCAGTAAATCTGTTCTAAGAAATAAAGCAGTAAATCTATCTTAAATAATTAAAATGCTGAAATTAAATGGAATGATCTTTTAAAATTACTTAATGCAGAATAATAAATCTAAAAATGAACATGCCATAACAAATCTATTCTAAGATTGGGGAAAACAAGGTCTGTAGTTATTTTATGCCTAAAACTAGAATTCTGATGTAAACCATTTTAAATCCCAAGACTAAAATTGAAGTGCAATCGTTTCAAGCTATCCATCTACTACTAAAGAAATTGATCACGATGAGAAACAGTCAAAAACCTCAGATATAAACCATGATATTTAAAGCAAAGCTGATACACATGCAATCATTGATTTGAATATGCGTTGAAAGAAAGAACCTACAGGACTACTGAAATTGTTCTGCTGTACTACAGAATGTATTATAAACTACTACATAAATAATAAGTCATTCAAGCGCTCCCATATGTAATAGAACTGTTCATCAATTTAAAATGCATAATCGAAAGAGATACCTGCAAATAGAAATCTCCTGACCTACATGTTGGAGGGGCCCTCCCTAACTTGTACTTAGGAGAGAATAAAACTTAGAAACCCTGGCTGGAATTAATCATCAATCTCTTATTTAAAATATAGAATCCATGTCAAAACAAAGGTCTGTACTTCGTAGTATCGATAAGGCAGAAAATGTTAAAACAATGTTTTTTTCAAAATAACAGCAGGGGCCTCTCGCTACCCGAGAGGCCCATATTTATATGATTTAATGTTGATCCTAACTAGTTGTCTAAATGTTGATTCCTCTTGAAAGTGGGAGTGTGTCCTCTATAAATCTAGAAACAGGGCGCCGAGCTTGGTGATCCTTTAATATTCTACACGTCCATCCTTGAATGACCCTGAACCTTCTCAATCACGCTTGATTTCCATATAATTAGTTTATTTGATACGCATTCTAACATCCGAGAATAATCATAAAACAATTTCATTAAATAATTAAAGTAAAACATTTTCCCCCACAAATGAGCATGTTTCATCACCATTGCTTGAGTTTGGAGGCTGGAAAAAAGGTTATCAAATACCTGAAAACTTGACTCATCAGCAGGATCCAAAAGAAATCCACTAGAAAGTTGCAAAGTGAATTGTTCCATACATTAAGGGTACTTATCAATTTGGAAGCAAATATTATCACACTTTAGATCCACTGGTCATTTTTACTGATTCTGACTGGGACGATGATATTGATGACAAGAAGTCCACTTCTAGCTAAGTGTTTTGATTTAGTTTTGGGTGTTTGGTTTGGTAGTGCAAGAAACATAAGGTAATATCTCTTTTGACTATAGAATCCTAGTATCATGGAGCTATCAATTTAGGTACATGGGCAATTTGAATCCGCCAACTTTTGGAAGAGCTTGGTTTTCCTATTCATTCCTTGATTGTTATCTATTGTGACAATCAGAGAGCAATTCAAATTGATGGCAAACATGTTGCACACAACAACATGAATCATGTTGAGCTTCATGTTCACTACTTGATAAAGTTGATACACGACAATGTTGTCACACTTGTTTATCGCGGGATAGATTATCAAGTTGTTGATATCTTTCCAAATCCTATACTAGAAGCTAAGTTTGTTAAATTTCAGGCTATTATTGGGCTTCAAGAAGCTACAATTATGGGGGTGTTTAGAGAACATAATTCCACCTACTGAAGCTCCATAGTGTTATATTTATGGGGTGTGTTGGAACAAAAGGTTATGTAGGTTCATCACACCTTTGGATCTTCTAGAGATAGTCAGTCGAAAGTCAACAATTGACTAGTAGAGCAGTCGATTGTATGCTTGACTGAACAGTTGACTGGATGGTCGATGAGGAAGTCGATTGGATGATCGACTGGACTAGAAAAACTAACTAATCAATAGAACCATGTGGTATTTCAAGAAATCGTTAGGACCACTAACCCTTATTTGTAGACCAAATCTCCCTCAATTCAAGGAATTTTGTTAGAGGTGAAGACTATAAAAGAACAACCCTATGGGTTGTATTAATATGTCTAAATATGCAAGAGACAATGCATTGTGTTGTTATGATCATAATGCAGTGTACTTAAAGTGTTGTAAATGATTCCTTTCAACACCACCTTTGCTCTTGGAATATCTTTTATCCTTTCCACTATTCTTCTAAAATCTATCCAACTATTCAAAGGTGTTTTCCCAACACAGAATGGAAATGGGAGTTGATAACTATGGATTTTATTATTGGATTTTCAACTACTTCAAGAAAGCATGATTCCATCATAGTTGTGGTGAATAAATTGTCTAAGGAAACACATTTTATTCCAATTAAATCTACTTACAAGGTTGATGATATAGCAAGAATATTCATGAAAGAAATATTCAAAATGCATGGGTTAAGCAGCAATTGTATCCAAGCGAGATACAAAATTTAATTATAACTTTAGGAAAAGTCTTTTTGCATATTTGGATACACAGCTGAAATTTAGTGCTTCCTACCATCCACAAACAGATGGAAAAACAAAAAGATTAAATTGGTTGATTGAATACATGCTTGGCATGTATGTGATGGAGAAACAATCCAAGTGGGAAGATTATCTACACTTAGTATATTTTTCATATAAAAATGGGAAAAAAACATCATTGGGAATGAGTCCATTTCAAGCTTTGAATGGTAGAAGATGCAGGACACTAGTGAATTGGGATAATTTAGTGAGCAAAATTGTGTTTGGGACAAAAATGCTTAAGGAAATGGAACAAGAGGTTGCAAAGATAAGGAAGACTTTAAAGGAAACCCCGGATAGATAGAAAATCTATGTAGATAATAATAGAGTGCATGGGGAATTTAATGTTGGGGATTATGTTTACCTCCAAGTGAGGCCAAGGAATATTTCCTTGAAACTTGGGAGTTGTGCCAAGCTATTACCAAGATATTGTGGGCCATTTGAAGTACTTGAGAGGATAGGGATATTTGCATATAGAATTCCATTTTCTTCTAACATTAGTGTTGGCTTGGTTTTGCAACCAAGCTTGGTGCAATGGGCACCTATCAACAATGTGATAGCAGTTTCAATATTGAAAGGAAAAAACATTTATGAATTAAATCTAAATCTAAACTAACATGTGCATATAACAAATAATTTTTTTTAAAAACAATTCAAGAACAAGAAGTAAAAGAATAGATGTTTTGTATTAAGATACCTCAAATGGTGAGGATTTGTGTTGAGCAACTCCCAAGGTGAGTAGCTCCAAGCTCCAAAGGTCTCTTCTCCAAGATGTTGAAAATGGCCAAAAGTCTCATGAGAGATTTTGACAGCGTGAGGATAGAATGATGGATGGATGGAAAGTGAGGAGCCCCTACCACCTTTTTATAGTTTTTGGTGGTGGGGAATACCATTATGGTTTTGAGGAAACCAATGGTATTGACCAACATGGTTTAGGTACATTTTCCCTCCTTTTCTTTTTTTGAATATTTTTATTCTCTTTTTAATATTTTTGGGAATTATGGACCATTTTTTAGGGTTTTTTATGCTTTTTGAGGAAAAATATTCATTTTGAGGGGAAAAAGGGGTGTATTATGGTCTTTTGGTGACCTTTTGATGGCTTTAGAGGCTCAAATGGTGGAAAAGTGGACAAATGGGTCATGTGAATAAGGAAATGAGCTAGTGAGCACTTTTTGGGTGTTAACAGATTTCCCCCTGATGTGTGAGGGCAGGAGCTCATTGTATGGCCGATAGACATCATAGTTCTTTTGTCTTTTTCTTGGGGTTTGGGGAAGAGAAGAGACCGGTTGGAGACTGGATCCATGACCCTTGGAAGCTGCAAAAATAAAAAATATTACATGGCCTCAATATGAATGAGGAATAATCTCTGATAATGGATGAGGTGGGCATACCCATGCTCGTATCAAGACATATACATAACAATTAGTCCCAAGAAGGGGGACCTAAATAATAAATAAAAAATCTGCCAGTACATCATAATGGTCCAAAGGGGACACTATTTTTGGATGTACTCATGATCATAACTGATACACTGGAATAAAGCAACAACTGTTCTGAACAAGGTCTTAGAAGGGTTGATGAACTGTTGAAACTGAAGGTGTCCAACATCTGTAGGGACTCAATGACTCTGAGTCAACTATGAGGAGTATATGTAACTGTATACTCGAGGGAGTATAAAACTGGGGTACATCTGAATACTTTCGCCATGCGCAACCCAAATATCTATAGGAAAAATGTAATTGGTTGTTTCCATAAGTAGACTTTCAAATGTGGAAGAGTCAGGTGGTATCCGGGGTCTTCAACAAATAACTGCAAGGACCAGTACCTATACGAGTCTCAACGATGCGATCAAGGTGTTGAAGTCGAGCATGCGATAAACAACCATTTGGAGAGGCACTGAGGACTTCTCTCGAAATGATTCATAGGCACTCATCATAAATGGTGATGAGTCCAAGACACAGGGACCTATAGGTCTATCCTCTGGAATAAATTTGGTTGTCGTCAACAGAGGGAGACCAGCAACTAACAAGGCAATGATGTTTCCTTGATAAGAGCACGAGGTGTAGAACTGAAGTGTGGTAGTACTGATGGTAGGACTAACATACTGTGGGGATGGGAAATAACTGGGGGCATAGAGTGGGTGGACTCAAACTTCCTTTGTTCAGAGCATGATGACATGGTTGACCTGGCAGTGTAGGGAACTGACTTGTAGGTGTGGGGATCATAGCTTTTAAGTCTGAAGGGTATGTATTAACTCTGGGGGGGGGGACGAGCTGATGGGTGCTGTCGAGGGATTCTCAGGGTGACATACTGCAGAATACTCTGAACAAAGGTGACCAAAATGGGGAAGCTGCCATATGAGTAGACATGATCTATTGTGGCGCTGAGAAGTACCATTGGGTCCTTCTTCGTAGTTTTAATGAGCTCCAAGAAGGGATAAAAGTATGCTCTGAAATGGTACTGTCCTGTGGATTTTGTGAGCCCAGGACTGTTCGTGCTCATGGGTGCTTTCATTTTTTAGGGAGTCTGAAAACAATAAGAATACTCTGTAGTGGTTGTGAGTACCGTCATGTGGGTTTTTATGAGCCCAGGATGGCGATTGCTCGTGATTGCTTTCATGTTTAGAGAGTGTGAAAGTGGTAAGTGGATTCCATTGGTGTTCTTTTTCGTAAGTTAGTCTCCAAGGCTCGAAAAAACATAAAATGATGCAAATGGAGAACTCTTCTAGCCAATGTGACTAGAGTATTCCTTTTTTGTAATTAGTCTACAAGGTCCGGAAAAGCGGTAAACTTATACCAAGTAGATGCCCTTTTAGATACGTTTAGCGAGCATGAAAGGAACCAAGGTTGCTCGGCGATCTTTTCATTGTTTTAGGAGTCAGAAAAGAGCTTAACAGAAACTCCCTAAGTGCCTTTTTCGTAAAAGAGATTGCTCGGCCCGAAAAAGGGGTAAAACTATACCGAACAAAAAGGGATTGATGAGAGTGAGAAAAGGTCTCAAGCATCGTCATGAGTGCGGAATACTGAATCCGGTGACATAAAGATTGTCAAAAAGAGGCAACGGCCAATGTGGCATGAAAACCGAGGTGATGAGTGGCATTTTGAAAAAATGCCTGAAAATTATGGGGTGAGAGCGAGAAATGATCTCAAGCATCATCACGAGAGTGGAAAACTGAATCCAACGATATCAAACTTGTAAAAAAATGGACGACGGCCGATGTGGCACGCAAACCGAGGCGACGAGGGGGCATGGGAAAAATGCCCACAAAATATGGAGGTGAGAGAGAGAAATGATCTCAAGCATCATCATGAGCATGGAAAACTAAATCCGACAATATAAGACTCGTCAAAAACAGACGACGACCAATGTGGCACGCAAACCGAGGCGATGAGGGGGCATGGGAAAAATGCCCAAAAGATTTGGAGGTGAGAGCGAGAAATGATCTCAAGCGTCATCACAAGCGCGGAAAACAAAATTCGGCAATATAAGACTCGTCAAAAAAAGATGACGGCCGATGTGGCACGTAAATCGAGGCGACGAGGGGGCATGGGAAAAATGCCCAAAAAATCTGGAGGTGAGAGCGAAAAATGATCTCAAGTGTCATCACGAGCACAGAAAATTGAATCTGGCGGAGAGGAGAGTTCGGGCTCAGCATGATCTGGCGGGGCCAACGGAGGTGGCACCAGAGGAGCCTGGAGACCATGATGATTAGATGATCTTGTATCTACCCCCAAATGCTGATGAGCATATGGGGAAGTACCTTTTTGTATGGCTTATGTATTTTTGTATATTGGGTGCTGAGGGAACCTATGACATGTTTGACTATATGATGATGTATATATATATGCTTTGATATATAGTCATGTATGCACATGGATGCATTTATTTTCTATTTGTTTGCTCGTGGAGGCATGTTTGATTTTTTGTATGCCCATGGAGGCACATGTTATGCACGTGGATGCATTTTTGTTTATGCCCGTGGAGGTACATTTTGTACTTACTACATGGTTTGATTGGTGTGCCAGTCAAGAATGTTGTTGACCATATGTTCTGATACACTGTTGAGATTCCTTGGGACATGTGTGAATGAAATGGATTCAAACTGTCGAACCATTTGTTTAGTGCGCAAGAATTTTCTGAAAAGACAGGGATCGCATACCTGGTAATCATTGTTGAGCTGGGAAACAAGGAGTTGTCAGTCCAAGAAAACGTTAAGGTGACTTATGCTCATTTGGAGAGCTGCGGCCAGGAGACCAATCACGGCATCGTATTCAGCTTGGTTGTTGGTGGCAGCACCTATGCACACTCCGTCGATGTGGATCAACTCATGTGAAGGGGAATATATTACCCAAGTTTCAAAGGCCATATTGGGGGACCAACGGCTTGCACCATCAGCGAAACAAACGTAGCAGAGTGGAACAGGATCCATCTGTGGTCATGCAGAAAAAACAAATATTTAGGATTTTTGAATTTTTTGTGAAAAACAAAATAAGACTGTACAATAATGGACGGTGGTGTCCATAATATTTTCTATGGGTAAAATTGCTTGAGGTACAACCCATTGCATGGGTTGCGTAGGGGGTTTCCTTCTGAATCGGTCAGAATGTATGCCCCCTGTCCGAGGCAAGTGTGTATAATGTATGGGACTTGCCACATGGACACAAACTTCCCTTTTCCAGTTTTTTCATGAGTTTGATCATAGGCGAGGACGAGGTCCCCTTCAGTAAAAGTTCTTGGGTGGACATGTTTGTCGTAACTTAGTTTGGATCGGTTCTTGGCTGCTTCCATGGTTTGGAGGGTTGTGCACCGATCTTCATCGGCTTGCTCCAGAAGTAGTAAGCGTTGCTCAATTAGGGAAGTGTCCGGTAGGAGTTCAACGGCCATATGTAGGGTTGGAATCTGGCACTCAATGGGGAGGACGGATTCAACACCGTGAACTAGATGGAAAGGGGTAAAACTGATGGCGGTCTTGGTTGATGTGCGGTATGCCCATAGTGCTGGGATAGGGTCTTTGAACCAATCAACCTTAGTTGGTAGAAAATCTTTCGATTCGACTGATAGTTGGTTTTCTGCAGTGGATGTAGATGCCTTAGGGAGGAAGTATGAGCGATGATGCATATCGTCCCAAGGGTAGTCCGGTGAATTGAGTGTTTCTAGAATTTGCTCATCAGTACGAAAGTAATCAGACCATAAATCAACGGGTTCTGGTTTGTATGTGGTTGAAATCATATAGATGGTATTGATTTCTTTCGAAGAATATGATTTCGGAGGGTAGATCTCCTCGATGAGGGGAGGAGATATCTCTAAGTCGGCATTGTTCATCTCGTATAAGGCTACTCTATAATTTGGGAGATCAGGGCAGTGGTGTGAATAATGGCCATAAATGCCGCATATCACACAAGGGTGGTTAGTGCAGAGCATTTTGTCGCGAGGTTGAGGAGGTGGCTCAAGTCTTACCACTGGAATTCCGGTGTCGTCATCCAACATATTCATGTGTTCTTGGAGTGTAGGTAATTGTGAACATTGATGAGTGGCATGGCCTACGTCATCACACAACGAGCACTTAGGGGGAATGCGAATAGTTGGGGAGTTTTTAGCTACCTTGGGGGTTGTTGGGGGGGTGCGAGTTATGGGTCCAGTGTTATAAGTTGGTGGGCCTCTGCCCCCTGTGTTTCATAACGGAGGTGGGGCATTTCTGGATGTTGATACCGTAGTCACTATTGGGGGTGGTCTGTTTTGCAGATGAGTGACAGGAGGGGGTGGGTGGTTGGTAGTAGGGATAGGTTGTACCGGTTGTAAAATAACAGTCGGAGTCAGCGGGGGGCTCGAAGCAGGTAAGTACCATACATGTATCCCTAATGTTAAACCAGGAAGGTTGAGTGTAGCCATTATTGGCGAACTGACAACTCCGGAAAATGGGAACAGGAATGGGATAGTATGAATTGGCATTGTGCCAATATGAGTAGGCACTGTGGGTGTTTGTGGTAGTGACGAAGGCTACTGTGTGGTGTGCGACAGGGTACAAAAATATGATGTTTTTGTTATCGGTAAAGGTGGTGGGATCGATAGAAATGTGGAAGTCATAGGTGACTCGGTGTAGATTCCAGGACCAATTGATGACACAAATGATGTTGGTGCGGTTTGAATGGTTTGTTCAATCATTGGTAGCACATTTTGAGGGGCTGCGGGGGCATTAGGATCATAATATGTGAGTTTATCAATCTTGATAACGCGTCCTTCATGTGGGAACATCATGAGGCAGAAAACAGATGAAGCCACTGCTTTCATTTTGTACATATAGCTACGTCCAAGAAAGAGGTTGTAGTCGAGCTGGGCATTGATCACTTCGATGTCGATAAGAACTAATTTGTCGCCTAGTTCTACGGGTACGTTCGCTAAGAGGCTTTGTGGTTGAGCTGAGCGCCCGTTGTAAGCTCGTAATGCCATGGTGGATGGTTGTAAAGCGGGGGAGCCAAGTTTCTGCCACACAAGGGTGGACATGACGCAGGTTGAAGCTCCTTCATTGATGTACAACAAGGTTTCGAATGTTTACTGATACTTGGAAGGCCAAATTTGATGGCAATCGAGGTTTGGCTTGGTCTAAGTTGAAATCCATCATGTGTGTGTCGTCAGGGTCTACTCCTCCGATGGTGGATAGTAGTATTTTTCGTTGTGCAGGGCATGTTTTCAGTACCTCTAAAGCAGACATAGCAGCGGGGGATTATTCTAGGTCTTCCACGACATTATAATTGGATGTTGCGCGAGCATTAGGATTGTTGTTAATCCTTCGCAGAGGGATGCGAGGGATTTTAGGTCCTCCGTCCAACGGCATATTTTGTATGCATAGTGGTTGATCTGGTGGAAGGGAGGTGGATGCGTCAGTGGGAGGAGTTTATAGGGGTGGGCCGTACTGATTCCTGCGAGTTTGGAGGTTAATGTCATTGGATGACATCATTAATAAATGGTGTGTGCATGGATTTGTATGCTGATAATCAGTTGTGGCATAGGTGATTTGCTGTTGGGGTGAAGCAGATCCTTGTGGGGGATCCATAGGGCGAGTATTTACTACTCCCTGGTTTGGCAATGGGTTTTGTTATATCATGGGTTGCGGTTGACTAAGTGGAGCTGGCTGTCCAGCGTGGCCCTGGCGTTGGGCATCGTCAACCCAAAGTTTACGTGCTTTCTCTAAATGGGGGCAGTTGTGAGTGTAGTGTCCATACACTCCACATATAGAACATGGATGGTTTGTTCTCAGGTTATTGCTTTTTGGTTGCTTGGGATGACGATCAGGATTCTGGTTGGGAGGAGCAGCATTGTTATTATTTGGAGGATTGAGAGGTGGTGGACCTTGATTATGTTGTTGGTTGTTGCCGCAGTTATGTCTTCTTCCATGGTTTTGTTGTCCACCCTGGTTTCATTGGTTTTTTTGGTGTTGGGGCTGATTGTGTTGTGTGTACACTTGCCCTTGAGTAGTGGGAGGATTTTGGGGTGCCGCAGGTGCGGTAGCAGGTTGCGGTGGATAATAAGCTGGTGGGGCTGGAGGTGGTCCAGTTGCCTGCTGGGGTTGTTGGTAACCCTGAGCTATTGGAAGTGTTGGGTTAGCTGGTGTAGCTTGTTGTGGGTAATACATTGGTTGTATCGGTAAATGAATTGGGTTCTGGGTGGCCGGTTGGTTATATTATGTGGGTGGTACATATGTCGATGGCGCTTGCCCATAGCAATGTTGTGGACAAGAGGGTCCATGAGTGTGACGAGTTTGATTCATTGGAGGGTACGAAGTTGTCGCTCCAGAATTAGATGTAGCCCTAGAGAGGTATGGGGCATTTATGGTGCTCACCATGCTAAAAGGTTTATTTTGTGCTGCGACTTGGCCGATAATACCATCAGTAGCATGTGATGCCCCCGGAGCATCACCACGTGAAGAATCGCCTCGTGGGGCGTCTGGTATGATGGTGTAGAGATAGCCTGATTGGGCATAAATCAAGTCGAATTGCTGGGATTTTAAGATAGCTTCTTCCTCTGACTGGGGTTGTTTGGAAGTTACATCTTTGGCTATGAGGGGTAGGAGTGATTTAAGAAACCAGTCCAAAAATATACGGTCATCCAGTTTTATCTTACAGAGGCTACGATGCTTGCGCCACTCATGGATATGGGCGGTGATGTGGGTAGATGTGTTTTATCTGCAAGACAACAATATTTCAACTCCTGCATCATAGCGTACAGGCAGCTGAAAAAACTGAAGGAAAGTGGAGGCAAGAGACTTAAATGTATGGTGGGTCCCATGTGGTTGTTCGATGTACCACTTGGTTGCAGAGCCAGTGAACGTTCGTTGCAACAGTCTTAGTCTAATGGAGTCATCCACTATGGAGTTAGATGAACACCATAGATGAAATGACATTATGTGGTTTTGGGGATCCTACCCAGGTTTTCCTTCAAACTTAGGGATGTCCGAGGGGAGCTTTGTAGGCATGGGTGGCCATGTAGGGTTGTGCCTGATAGGATCGTTGGTTAACCTGGCTAGTTCTAGTAAATTCAGACTAGCGATGTAAGGTAAACTAGCAGTTGGGTGTGGTGTAGTGACTAGGACATAACTATTAATGGTGGCATTATGTAGTGGTCTAGTAGCCCCTAAGGGTATGCTAGGTATTGAAGGTATGTGTCCTCCAACCGTTGTGGTGTGGGATGGGCTAGCGTTCCCAAGTGCAACATGGGTTGCAGAGGGGTTAGGAATAGTGCCAGGAATTCCTAGGATCTGGGTTGTGGTAATGAGAGGTGGTGTGATTCCTATGTTGGGCATACCCATAATAGGAGGTAGTCCTGTGTTGGGCATACCTAAAGGTGGAGTGGCCCCTATATTAGGCATGCCTAAAGGGTTTGTTGTTACCATGGGTGGCACAGTAGTAGAAGGGTTTGTGGATGTATCTCCAATAGTACTGGTGAAAAGTGGGTCGTATTGTGATCCAACCATGAGGTTGGTTGGTGATATTTCAGTAGGGTTTTCAGATTCAGCCTCAGAATCAGATGTGAAGTGAGGCGTGTCAGAATCGGATGACTGTGTGTTTGGCCGATGACGTGTCGAGTCAAGGGATAAGGCTCTACGTTGATGACGTGTAGAGCCAAGTATACCAAACTTAGGGGGTTCACCCTGAAGCCGACGAGATCGTCTTAAATTCTCAATGGTGAGAAATATTTTAAAAATTTCAGTGTAAGGTGGTGATGTAAAAAACTCGAAACCCTAATGCAACAATGAGTGCAAGAGGGGAGTGAAAAAATAAAGGCTCTCAGGCCAACAACCAACCTCAAAAAGCACTTATTATAGCAGCTGTGCAATAATAAGTGGAGGGATGCAACAAAATTGGCTAGAATACCAAAAGTCAAACAGTTCCTAGAAAAAAGTGGTGTTACTAGACCAAAGGTGGGTAATGTATCATGCAAACACCTAACTAGAAGTATTGTGAGTCAACAAACGATATTCTCTACAAGGTGATGAAATCCAAGTCAGACAATATAGAGTGTTGAATCAATGGCTAGATATCCCCCCACTGGGAGGAACACCGGGTAGACAATCCTAAACAGTGGCAACTAGGATACCTCGTTCATGACACGTTCGGTTGGGTGAATCTGCAGTTTGGTTCTATCGCCGTTGTACACCCTCTTGGGTGTACATCGAGAATTTTGAAAGGTATCCTTCGGTTACTGAATGGATTGCGGTATTCCACTCAGACTTCTGGAACCAGTCTGGCTACTTCAACCCTCCTAAGGGAGAGGCCTTCCCGATAAATTGGTTGATAACCGTGTCAAAATTATAAGGGATTTTTGGACCCTAAAGACAACCATTATGTCTCAAATGTAAATAATTGAGAGGTGTTATTGGTACACCTATCCTCTCAATTCTACCTAACTACAAGATTCTTTTAAGTGCTCCCCAAGTGGGGTTAAAAGTTTGTTGAGTTAAGGTAAATTTTAAGGCTCAGTTTAAATTATGTGGCAGAGTGGGTGCAGGTGTGGTATTTAAACTGAAATTGATTTGCCTCGCTTGGGCGATTGATTACAAATGAAAGAAAAGACGCTTCCATTTTTGCAAAAAATAAAGGCGTTTTTGAAATGTAAATGCTTGAAAAAAATATTCAAAAATAATGGATCTTTGAAATAATTAAAAGGAAAGAAAATAACATAAATATTTCAACAAATAAATGGAACTCTTAAAAATTTCTTGGGCAAAGTATTGAGCAAATAAACAGTAAAACCTTGATCTAAATAAAATGCAGAAAATATTTCTTTCAATTACTAAAATTTTTTAAAAAGACTTTTAATGGAGCATATATAAATAGTAAAAGATTTAGTATGGCTGTAAAAATGCAGAAAAATTAATGATGTAAAATATGCTAAATGAGCAAAAAATACAGCAAAAAATATTTTCAAAAAATTGGTCGAATTCAAAAAAATTGCATCGCGGGTTTTGGGAAAACAGCCGCGATGTGCAGCGCGGGTTTCGGCCGCACAGTCGCGATGTGCAGCTCAGGTTTCGGCCGCGAAGTCGTGATGTGCAGCACGGGTTTTGGTCACACAGTTGCGATGTGCACCGCGACAAATGGTCACGAAGCCGTGAGTGCAGCACATAAAATGGCCGCGAAGCCGCGTTGAAAAAAGCCGCGAGGTCGTGATGAGTCGCGTGACTATCGAGCGAAAAGCCACGAGGCGAAAGCCGAAAAACAAGCCCGAAAATGAAAATTTCAAGTTGTTAATGGCAATAGAAAAGGCCAAGATCTAGAACAGCAATGGATTTGCTGTCTAGGATGGTAGATCTATGAATTAAAATGATTAAAACTAACAAAAACTAAGATCTAAAGCAAAAAACTGAGATCTAAGAATTCGAAGCCAGTGGAGTCGCCAAAAACTGTTGGCTTGGTTTTGCAACCAAGCTTTGTGCACTGGGCACCTATCAACAATGTGATAGCAGTTTCAATATTGAAAGGAAAAAATGTTTATGAATTAAATCTAAATCTAAACTAACATGTGCATATAACAAATATTTTTTTTTTAAAACGATTCAAGAACAAGAAATAAAAGAATAAATGTTTTGTATTAAGATACCTCAAATGGTGAGGATTTGTGTTGAGCAACTCTCAAGGTGAGTAGCTCCAAGCTCCAAAGGTCTCTTTTCCAAGATGTTGAAAATGGCCAAAAGTCTCATGAGAGATTTTGACAGCGTGAGGATAGGATGATGGATGGATGGAAAGTGAGGAGCCCCTACCACCTTTTTATAGTTTTTGGTGGTGGCGAATACCATTATGGTATTGAGGAAACCAATGGTATTGACCAACATGGTTTAGGTACATTTTCCCTCCTTTTTCCTTTTTTAAATATTTTGAATATTTTTGGGAATTATGGACCCTTTTTTAGGAAAAATATTCATTTTGAGGGGGGAAAGGGGTGTATTATGGTCTTTTGGTGACCTTTTGATGGCTTTAGAGGCTCAAATGGTGGAAAAGTGGACAAATGGGTCATGTGAATAAGGAAATGAGCTAGTAATCACTTTTTGGGTGTTAACAACTAGAGCTCATAATGTTTTTCATGTTTCTTTGCTTAATAAATATGTACATGATCCTAACCATGTGATTGATTTGGATGCAATTTAGGTGGAACCAAAGTGAGTGTTCTAAAAAGAGCCACTATGCATCCTCGACAAGAAGGTAATATGTATTCAAAACTGAGCCATCAGATAGGTAAAGGTGCAATGGAACCACTTTGGTCCCGATGAGGCTATATGGGAGCTTAAGGATTCCATGAGAGTGGCATATCCATTTTTGTTTTGATTTTGAGGAAACACTAAGGACGACATTATTCCAAGGGGAATGGGATTGTATGCCCCTAGTTTTGACATGGAATGTATCAAATCAGATTATGTAAATGATGTAAATATGCTAGTATGGGTTCCTAGTGTAGATATCAAGGCCAAGTCCTGACTAGTGAATGGATAGGCATGTATAATGTAAATATGTCTATATGGACCGTATGATTAGATTGTCTTGCTAACTCAAAATGCTATGTAAATATTATGTTGAAAAAATAATAAAATGGTCTAGGATGGTTGTGTAAAGAGCACTATAGGGGATATGATTCCATTAGAGGGGAAGAGGAAAGGGGGTGTAATGTCCCCATCTCTGGTAAAAATTTCATTTTTTCATTTTTTGTCTATCTCGCATGACGACACTAATTAAAACCTAAAATAGTTCTCGCAATGCAACCTAGAGTGGAAAAAGGGCATGGTGAACCACAAAGGGGAGAGTTTTTTAAGTTGTTAAAGGCGTGGTGTCTTTGGTTTTGTTTAACTTCTGAGCATGACTTTAGCCATACTGTATTTTGGGTTTCTAGGTTATTTAATCTATCCCACCCTTTTAGTTGGCTTTTTAATTAAAGCCTGATAACTATTTCTATGTAAGTACATATGTATATGTATTTCCTAAATTATATATATATATATATGAGACAACATAACTATATAAAGAAATGTGTATCCTTTATTGGTATGTTTTATGCTTTTAGATACGAAACATATATTTATGTGGTTATGTTTTATTTTATACACCTATGCAGAGATGCATATATATTATATATATATGTTTATATTTTGATATTAATTATTTAAAAATCATATCTTTGTATTACTTTGAGTATATATATATATTATTATGTAAGAATATACATATGTGTGTAATCTTTTAATTTTAAATGTTAAACATAAGGTGTGCTTTACATTGTTTTAATTTACATGTTTGTAATGCTTTGCATTTAGCAAAATATATAAATGTTAAACCTAAGGTTTGCTTTACCTTGTTTTTTATTTCTATGTTTATAGTGTATTTTCATTACAAAATACATTTATGATAAACATAATGTTTTAATGATGATGCTTAACGTTACATAGTTATGTAACTTGCATAATTATAATTAGTGTGACATTTTGTTGTCAT
Source organism: Larix kaempferi (assembly GCA_027924585.1). Classification (NCBI taxonomy): domain Eukaryota; kingdom Viridiplantae; phylum Streptophyta; class Pinopsida; order Pinales; family Pinaceae; genus Larix; species Larix kaempferi. The sequence continues at coordinate 42,872,135 of BSBM01000017.1, forward strand.
CTAAGTTTTGGGAAGGAATCTCCCTTTTGGGTTTGGGGTTTCTTTTGGATGGGTATCCACGTGGGAGTTTTCGTTGGGATAACCAAGAGGAGAGAGTTTCTATTCTTGAGTTCCTACTGGGGTGTCAAAAAAAGAAATAAAAAAACCTTGAAGATTGGGGAAAAGGGAGGATGACAGTGGAGGCAGAGGAGCTCGACCTCTGTTTTTTGGTGGAGAGTCGAACCTCTGCTCCTGGGCGCATGAAAGACTGAGTTGAACCTTTGCTCTTGGGTAGGAAGAACTCAACTAAGCTCAGGTTCTTTTGTTAAGGATTATCTACGCTTTGGTTTGGGGTGAGAGTTGGGGTTATGTATCTTTTGATTGCTTGCGTGAATCGCTGGAGATAGCATTGCCCTGTATGATGGCTTGTGTTAACACCCAAAAAGTGCTCACTAGCTCATTTAACATATATTTCATTAAATTTGGAATTAAATAGTGGATCTAGAATTTCAAAATATCCAAAAAACTCAATTTTGGGGTTGTCCTTGTAATAAAATATTTCCAATTTTAATGAAATGTGTGTTATTTCCTTATTCACATGACCCATTTGTCCACTTTTTCACGATTTGAGCCTCTAAAGCCATCAAAAGGTCACCAAAAGACCTTAATACGCCCCTTTTTCCACTCAAAATGAATATTTTTCCTCAAAAAGCATAAAAAACCCTAAAAAAGGGTCCAAAATTCCCCAAAATATTAAAAATGGAATACAAATATTAAAAATATTCAAAAAAGGAAAAAGGAGGGAAAAGGTACCTAAACCATGTTGGTCAATACCATTGGTTTCCTCAAAACCATAATGGTACTCCCCACCACCAAAAACTATAAAAAGGTGGTAGGGGCTCCTCACTTTCCATCCATCCATCATCCTATCCTCATGCTATCAAAATCTCTCATGAGTTTTTGACCATTGTAGCTATCTTGGAGAAGAGACCTTTGGAGCTTGGAGCTACTCACCTTGGAAGTTGCTCAACACAAATCCTCACCATTTGAGGTATCTTAATACAAAATACTCATTCTTTTTATTTCTTGTTTTTGAATCGTTTTTCAAAACTTTATTTGTCATATGCACATGCTAGTTTAGTTTAGATTCAAATTTATAATTGTTTTTTGCTTTCAATCTTTGAAACTGCTATCACTTGTTGATAGGTTCCCATAGCACTCAAGCTTGGTTGCAAAACCAAGCCAACAGTTTTTGGCAACTCCGCTGGCTTCGAATTCTTAGATCTCAGTTTTTTGCTTTAGATCTTAGTTTTGGTTAGTTTTAAGCATTTTAATTCATAGATTTGCCATCCTAGACAGCAGATCCATTGCTGCTCTAGATCTTGGCCCCTTCTATTGCCATTAATAGCCTGAAATTTTTATTTTTGGGTTTGTTTTTCGGCATCCATTTTCGGCTTTCACCTCGCGGTTTTTTTCCCGACAGTCGCATGGCTCATCACGACCTCGCGGCCTTTTTCTGCGCGGCGCGCCGCGGCTTCGCGACCATTTTACGCGCTGCACATCACAGCTTCAGGTCCATTTGCCGCGCTGCACATCGCGACTGTGTCATAAAAACCCATGCTGCACTTCGCGGTCGAAACCGCGCTGCCCATCGCGACTATGTGACTAAAACCCGCGTTGCACATCGCGGCTTCGCGGCCGAAACCCACGCGGCCCATCGCAACTGTTTTCCTGAAACCTGCGATGCAAGTTTTTTCAATTCGGCCAATTTTTTGAAAATTATTTTTTGTTGTATTTTCTGCCCATTTAGCATATTTTACAGTATTAAATTTCCTGCATTTTTACAACCATATTAAATCTTTGACTATTTAGAATGCTCCATTAAAAGTCTTTTTGCAAAATTTTCAGAAATTGAAAGAGAGATTTTTCTGCATTTTATCTAGATCGAGGTTTTATTGTTTATTTGCTCGATACTCTGCCCAAGCAATTTTTAAGAGATAAATTTATTTCTTGAAGTATTCATGTTATTTGCTTTCCTTCAAATTATTTCAAAGATCCATTATTTTTGAATAGTTTTTTCAAGCATTTACATTTCAAAAACGCCTTTATTTTTTGCAAAACTTGAAGCGTCTTTTCTTTCATTTGTAAAATCGCCCAAACGAAGCAAATCAATTTCAATTTAAATACCACACTTGCACCCACTCTGCCACATAATTTAAACTGAGCCTTAAAATTTACCTTAAACTCAACAAACTTTTAACCCCACTTGGGGAGCACTTAAAAGAATTTTGTAGTTAGGTAGAATTGAGGGGATAGGTGTTCCAATAACACCCCTCAATTATTACATTTGAAACATAGTGGTTGTCCTCTATGCTACCAAAATCCCTTATAATTTTGACACGGTTATAAACCAATTTATCGGAAATGCCTCTCCCTTATGAGGGTTGAAGTAGCCAGACTGGTTCCAGAAGTCTGAGTGGAATACCGCAATCCATTCAGTAACCGAAGGATACCTTTCAAAGTTCTCGATGTACACCCAAGAGGGTGTACAATGGCGATAGAACCAAACTGCAGATTTACCCAACCGAACATGTCATGAACGGGGTATCCTAGTTGCCACTCTTTAGGATTGTCTACCCAGTATCCCTCCTGGTAGGGGGATATCTAGCCGTTGATTCAACACTCTATATTGTCTGACTTGGATTTCATCACCTTGCAGAGGATATCGTTTGTTGAGTCACAATACTTCTAGTCAGGTGTTTGCATGATACAATACCCACCTTTGGTCTAGTAACACCACTTTTCTCTAGGAACTGTTTGACTTTTGGTATTCTGACCAATTTTGTTGCATCCCTCCACTTATTATAGCACAGCTGCTATAATAAGTGCTTTTTGAGGTTGGTTGTTGGCCTGAGAGCCTTTATTTTTTCACTCCCCTCTTGCACTCATTGTTGCATTAGGGTTTCGAGTTTTTTACCTCACCACCTTACACTGAAATTTTTAAATATTTCTCACCATTGAGAATTTAAGACGATCTCGTCGTCTTTAGGGTCAACCCCCTCAGTTCGGTACACTTGGGTCTACACGTCATAGACGTAGAGCCTTATCCCTTGACTCGACACATCATCGACCAAACACATAGTCATCCGATTCTGACACGCCTCACTTCACATCTGATTCTGAGGATGAATACGAAAACCCTACTGAAATATCACCAATCAAGCCCATGGCTGGATCACCATACGATCCTCTTTTCACCAATACTATTGAAGATACATCGACAAACCCTACTATTATTGTGCCACCCATGGTAACAACAAACCCATTAGGCATGCTTAATGTAGGGGAGATTCCCCCTTTAGGTATGCCCAACACAGGGCCACCACATGTTATGGGTATGCCCAACATAGGGGTCACACCCCCTCTCATTACCACAACCCATATCCCAGGAATTCCTGGCACTATTCCTAACTCCTCTGCAACCCATGTTGCACTTGGGAGTGCTAGACTTTCGCACACCACATCGGTTGGAGCACACATACCTTCCATACCTAGCATACTCTTAGGAGCCACTGGACCACTACATAATGCTACCATTAACAGTTATGTCCCAACCACTACATCACACCCCTTGGCCATTCTACCATTTCTGGCAAGTTTGAATTTGCCAGACTTGGCAAGACTAACTAATGATCCTATTAGACATGGCCCCACTTGGCCCCCCATGCCCACAAAGCTTCCCTCGGACATCTCGAAGTTTGAAGGAAAACCTGGGGAAGATCCCCAAAACCACATAATGTCATTTCACCTATGGTGTTCATCTAACTCCATAGTGGATGACTCCATTAGACTAAGACTGTTGCAACGAACGTTCACTGGCTCTACAGCCAAGTGGTACATTGAACAACCACATGGGACCCACCATACATTTACGTCCCTCGCCTCCACTTTCCTTCATTTTTTTCAGCTACCTATACGCTATGATGTAGGAGTTGAAATACTATTGTCTTGTAGACAAAACACAGCTACCCACATCATGGACCATATCCATGAGTGGCGCAAGGGTCGTAGCCTCTGCAAGATAAAATTGGACGACCGTATATTTTTGGATTGGTTTCTCAAATCACTCCTACCCCTCATAGCCAAGGATGTATCTTCTGAACGACCCCGGTTGGAAGAAGAAGCCATTCTAAAATCCCAGCAGTTTGATCTGATCTATGCCCAGTGTGGCTACCTGTATACCATTTTACCTGATGCTCCCCGCAGCGATTCCTCCAGGACTGACGCGCCGAGGGCATCCCATGCCTCCAACGGCATCATTGGACAAGTTGCATCCCACAACCAACCATTTTCCATTATGCGCAATAATAACGGCCCCGATCTTTCGTGGGCCACATCTCACTTCGGAGCTACAACTTCGTATGATCCCATGGTCCACCCCCACCACACTCATGGACCCCCATGTCCACCACAGTGTTCTAGTCATGCACCTTTAGCCTATCCACCTCTGGTTGCACCCCCTACGTATTACCATCAGCAGGCCACACATGGTCCTGTTCACTCACAAGCCCCAACGGCTTATTTCCCACCACAGGTAGCCCTTGCTGCACCACAACCTCTGATCGCTCAGACTTATCCTCCAAACAACAACAACGCTACCCCCGCCAACCAAAACCCTGATCGACCACCGAAACAGGGTAAGAACCCCAATTTACGAACAAACCACCCATGTTCCATATGTGGGGTATACGGCCATTATACACACACTTGCCCCCATTTGGGGTGAGCACGCCAACTGTGGTCTGATGACCCCCAACGCCAAGGGCACGCGGCACAACCAGCGCCACCTCCTCAACCACAACCCATGGTGCTGCAGAATCCTTTGCCCACATAAGGAGTGGCGAACACTCGTCCGTTGGATCCTCCTCAAGGAACCACAACACCACAACAGCAAATCACATATGTTGCACACACAAACCAACCAATGGATTCATGTAGTCATCATCTCCTTATGATGTCATGATCCGACATGAATCTCCAAATGCGTCGAAAGCAATATGCCCCCACTGCACCTAAAAATCTTCTCCCTATGATTGAACAACCAGTTCAGAATGCACCTACATCATTCGTCTCCACCGTTAGACCCGGATTATACTCGGAATCACCTATGACTTCCACATTCCAATCCATCCCACCCCCTTTGAATATAACCGAGATATTTTATTTGTGCACCCTCTCACAGAACACACAGGTACCAAACCAACAACCCCCTTTACTCCCGCAACCACCCTCAGTGCCAACTCATGTAGGAGCCACACCAATTCATACTATCCCATTCTTATTTCCCCCTTTAGTCGCTATCAGCACACTAGTCATGGCTACACTTAATCTCCCAGGATTAACATTAGAACTACCTGTGTGGTACCTACCTGCCCCAACCTCTCCTCTAACACTGAATAACCTTTTTACAACCGGTGCAACCCATCAATACTTCTAACCGTCCACCCCTTGGTGTAGCAAACATCCAGAATCGACCACCTCCAACAGCGGCCACCGCATCAACATGCAATTATACTCCCCCACCACTTCGAAACACTGGGGGCAGAGGTCCACAAACCTACACCACTGTACCCACAACTCACACCCCCCCAGCGACCCCCATGTTGGCGAAGAATCCCCCAACAAATCACATACCCCCTGAGTGCTCTTTGTGCGACGACATAGGCCATGCCACCCATCAATGTCCACAGTTACCAGCACTTCAAGAACACATGAATATGCTTGATGATGACACCAATGTTCCAGTAGTCAAACTAGAACTCCCCCCTCAACCTCATGATAAATCATTGCGCACAAACCATCCTTGTGCAATATGCAAAATCTACGGCCATTATTCACATCACTGCCCCGATCTCCCAGATTACAGAGCAGCACTATACGAGTTGAATAACGTCGACCTAGAGATATCCCCTCTTCTCATTAAGGAAATTCATCCCCGACCATCTTCCTCCTCGGAATAAATTAACACCATTTACATGATTTCCATTGGATACCCCTCTGTCTGGTCGGCCCCTTCCATTGATCCCTTTGACACACATGTTCAACCCTTTCAAATCGACGAGGAAACCACATGTCCACAACATGGGGGCAGGCCCAAAACCTTGCCTACTCATCATCATCGTGATTCTTGTCAGAGATACTGGGGGCATCAACCCCATAAGGGGAATCCCCCATCATCATATCATCACTTCAGTATGCCACCACGGCCCACAGCCTCATGGTACACTCCCCCGCCAATAGTTGCTCAATGCCCTATTAATCCCTCTCTAAGACAACATCTGCACCACATTGACACCTCTAAGTTAGGGGGCATAATAGATTACCTCGACCCTGGGATAGAGGGCATGATCAATCATTTTGACCCTACCCCATCACTTCTATCTCAACACCTCAATGAGCCCATCGTTCAAACCGACAGATATGTGATCCACAATCACAAACCCCATGCACATCATATGGGGGCAGGTCATTAACCCTGCTCACCTTTTCACATTCGTGATCTCAACCATTTTTGAGGTCACGTGTCACTTGTATATTTGAGTTTATTTGATACACATAGTATTTCGCCCCCGCGGGTCATCATTTCTCCCCACCACTACATCCTTGGCTTGATGGGGTCACCTTCATTTGTAGCCATTTTTTAACCTAGTTATTTCCTTTGACCATTCCGAAGTCTTTATGACCTCCGTTTTTTCGCACCATTTGCACCGCAGGATTCATATTTCCATGCCCATGATGATGCTTGAGACCATTTCTCGCTCTCACACCCATAATTTTCGGGCATTTTTTCAAAAGGCCACTTATTGCCTCGGTTTGCATGCCACATCGGTCGTCCTCCATTTTTTACGAGTCTCATATCGCCGGATTCAGTTTTCTGCGCTCGTGATGATGCTTGAGATCATTTCTCGCTCTCACCTCCAGATTTTTCGAGCATTTTTCCCATGCCCCCTCGTCGCCTCGGTTTGCATGCCACATCAACCGTCGTCCATTTTTGACAAGTTTGATATCGTCGGATTCAGTTTTCCGCGCTCATGATGATGCTTGAGATCATTTCTCGCTCTCAACCCTACTTTTTGGGAATTTTTTCAAAATGCCACTCATCACCTCGGTTTGCATGCCACATTGGCCGTTGCCCCTTTTTGACAATCTTTATGTCACCAGATTCCGTATTCTGCACTCATGACGATGCTTAAGACCTTTTTTTGCTCTCATCAATCCCTTTTTGTTCGGTATAATTTTACCCCTTTTCGGGTCAAGCAATCCCTTTTACAAAAAAGGCACTAAGGGAGTTTCTGTTAAGCTCTTTTCTGACTCCTAAAACAATGAAAAAATCGCTGAGAAACCTTGCTTCCTTTCATGCTCGCTAAACGTATTTGAAAGGGCGTCTACTTGGTATAATTTTACCCCTTTTTCGGACCTTGTAGAATAATTATGAAAAAGGAATACTCTAGTCACATCGGCTAGAAGAGTTCTCCATTTGCATCATTTTATGCTTTTTCGGGCCTTGGAGACTAACTTATGAAAAAGAACACCAATGGAGTCCACTTACCGCTTTCACACTCTCTAAACATGAAAGCGACCACGAGCAATCACCATCCTGGGCTCGTAAAACCCACGGGATGGTACTCACAACCACTGCAGAGTCTTCTTATCGTTTTCAGACTCCTTAAAAATGAAAGCACCAATGAGCATGAACAGTCCTGGGCTCACAAAATCCACAGGACACTACCATTTTAGAGCACACTTTTATCCCTTCTTGGAGCTCATTAAAACTATGAAGAAGGACCCAATGGTGCTTCTCGGCGCCAGAACAGATCACGTCTACTCATATGGAAGCTTCCCCATTTTGGTCTCCTTTGTTCTGAGTATTCTCCTATCCATCCATCCATCATCCTATCCTCATGCTGTCAAAATCTCTCATGCGTTTTTGACCATTGTAGCTATCTTGGAGAAGAGACCTTTGGAGCTTGGAGCTACTCACCTTGGAAGTTGCTCAACACAAATCCTCACCATTTGAGGTATCTTAATACAAATACTCATTCTTTTTATTTCTTGTTCTTGAATCGTTTTTCAAAAATTTATTTGTCATATGCACATGCTAGTTTAGTTTAGATTCATATTTATAATTGTTTTTTGCTTTCAATCTTTGAAATTGCTATCACTTGTTGATAGGTGCCCATAGCACTCAAGCTTGGTTGCAAAACCAAGCCAACAGTTTTTGGCGACTCTGCTGGCTTCGAATTCTTAGATCTCAGTTTTTTGCTTTAGATCTTAGTTTTTGTTAGTTTTAAGCATTTTAATTCATAGAACTGCCATCCTAGACAGCAGATCCATTACTGCTCTAGATCTTGGCCCCTTCTATTTCCATTAATAGCCTGAAATTTCCATTTTCGAGTTTGTTTTTCAGCGTCCGTTTTTGGCTTTCGCCTCGCGGTTTTTTGCCTGACAGTCACGTGGCTCGTCGCGACCTCACGGCCTTTTTCCGCGAGGAGCGCCACGGATTCGCGGCCATTTTACGCGCTGCACATCGTGGCTTCGCGACCATTTGCAAGTGTGACCCAAGCTTGTCAAGTGTGAGTATTCGAAATATATATATATATATATAGTATTAAAGCGTTGATGCTCTGCATCTCTTTTTGCTTATTGGTGTATTTTCTGTTTTATTATGTGGTTATTGGATGCATTGGCATCGTATTTCATGATAATGTTGTACTAAATACCCTTACATTTTACGAGATGATGTATGCATTGGGTGCATATTAATTATGTGTTATGCATGGGAAAGTTGATGTTGATTGACAATACGCATTTACATTTACAAATCGTTGTATGCATTGGGTGCATATTACTTTTGTGGTATGCATGTGGAAATGGCAAGCTTAATGTTATTTGACAGTACGCATTTACATTTACAAGGGCTCGAATGCGTGGATTTCATGTCAAATTCATGGGTATATTACATTTGGCGATCCCTGTACATATGCTTGTATCGTATTACATTTTTGGTTGCATGTCGAATGCATTATTTGCATGTTGAATGCATCTCTTATGTTTCTTATACATAATTTATGATGTTCGCATCACATTACATCTTTTGGTTGCATGTCGAATGCATTATTTGCATGTCAAATGCATCTCTTATGTTTCATATACATATTTATGATACTAGTTGAATTGCAAATTCAGTTTGATGTCGAATGCATTGGTCGTATATGCATTGACTAAGGGTACATATATGATTTATGTTGGAATCACATTACTTATGTATGTTGCATGTTGAATGCATGGTATGCATTGATTAAGTCTTCATCTATACTTATGATTCTAGTGGAATTACAAATTCTGTTTGACATCGAATGCATTGGTTGCATGTCAATTGCATTGATTATGTTTGCATTGGTTATATTACATATGGGATGATTGTTGTGAACATAAATAGATAAACACTTGCGTATGCCATGGGGCATAGAAGGTCAAGTATGGAGTATATACTTGGGCCCGTTGAGAACAACACCACATCTATGCAAGAGGTTAGGACATGAGAAGTGTCTAGGTAGGAGCACTACCTTTTGATTTGCAGGAGTACTATAGTAACCTCTAGGGTTTTGTGTGGTTAGTTCTAGGGAGACAAGGCTTAAAAATTCTCTATCCTATTTGTGTATCACCATGCCTAGCTCGGGGGTGGCCTTCGGATGGACTGAGTAGAATCCATCGAAGAGCCTACGGTTGGGTGGAGCATTGCATTGCCCAAAACAGTTTCCCCTAGATAAATATTTATGAATGTTAATCAATTTGATGTATTGTTAATAATGAAAAGGAATCTAGAGTTTTAGAGTATATTTTATAGTATTAATAAATGTTGTAAGTATGATGAACACAGGAAGAAGAAGACGGGAAGAATGACCCTTCTTCAGTTCTACCGAATTGATAAGAAATGGATGCTTGTAAAGTCATCATACTCGTTGATATATATATTGATTCAATTAATTGTATCTTCAATGGTATTCTATTTATGAAAGTGAAGAGCATAATCTATTATGTTTACTGTTTCATGTATTTATGTAAAGTTGATTGGTATATGGCCAAAGGAAAGAGAATACATTTAGTTGAAAAAGAGATTTCCATTTGATACTAACCCTATGAAATCATAGTATCGATCTGATGCTTAAGGTTTCACCATTTTCATGTATTTGATGTTGAGATTATGTATTAGGAACTATGTTTAAATGTGTGATCCTATGATTGTGGATGCATATAGAAGGATGGATAAGCTTCTTGTGCACTTGAATAAATGTGTAAACTCTTATGTGGACTAAGAATAAGACATTATCTTAGATCAGTTTTCATCGATAGTGATCTATGTAAGAGTATGTGTGAACAAGAACATGTTTGTATACTTTTTGTGAATGAGGTAAAGGAGAATAGTCAACATAACCTAGCCAAATCTTATTAAGGTTATGATTACACCTTTCGACATAATCTATGGTTGACATAGTATTTAATGGGGGTAAGAGAAAAACTTTGACATGTTCTCATATTGATATATAGTTGTAGATCTTTGTCTTCATTGACTTATGGTGAGATTAATAGTACACTTACATCTAATGGTTAGTTGAATTCTTGTCAAGAAAAACTATGACATCGTGATGCTGAGTATTATATGGTTTGCATGCTTTTGTGCTCGAAAAGGCTTTCCATTTCTACAATAAAGATGTGTCGACAAGTTTTCTAAAGGTCGAGTAAGTATATAACTTATTAAATAAGGACCTTTGCATAAAATGGAGTATAGAACATGAATGTGTGTTTGTGTATCATTGTACTTCATGTTATAATTACCAAGTATGATTGAGTATCAAACTGATCCATTACTCTGCAAGTATTTGCACCATGATATATCATTTGTTATTTTATATAATGTTGAACAAGTATTACATGTCATTATATGGAAAGGTAGGTGTATATCTTTATCTATATCTATGTGAGACTTATGGTACATATGCATGTTTTTGTTGTTTAGATGACTCTTGTTAAGAGAACTCTGTAAAGATAACATCCAAGTTAAGGAATTAACTTATTGTGTAGAAGGTATGCTCTTCTATGTTGTATCAAGTTCAAAGCTTGGTTTGGTATTTCTTACCCAAGTTTGTACAAGAAGTTGAAAGTGAATTTCTACTTAAAACCTACTTTATAATGTTATAAAGAGAAACTTGGTATTCCATGCCTCTATGCTTGGAAGGGATTTTTAATATTACAGTAAATATATGTACCTAATTATCGAGATGTTATTCACTTATGGTAGGTGAATTGATGATTGTACAAATATTGAAAGTATGTTAATTAACAACAAAAAAATTTCACCCCATTTCCTCTAGAATGTGACAAGGATTTTGGGATGTTATAGGGGGGCTATGGGGATTAAATGATCTATTTCCAAGTGTCAACCTTAGAACTCATCCATTTGTTGTCATGTGCCTTAAACCAGCCAATTCCTTCCTTTTGACTATTACATCCAATCATTCAATGCATGTGTGGGGTTGGTGGCGAAAGTATTTTCATGTAATTATCGAAGCATGGGATGAATATACTTCTACAATTTTTGTAGGAGTTCTCTATTCTATGGTGAGAATTTATGTTAGTTGTCTTTTTCACCATCCTCTCATCTCCTTTGGAGTCTATCATCAATTTTTCTCAAGCATATTTTACACCATGCAGAGTTTTCCTCTTGTTGTTCATTATGTTTCCATCACCACTACCAAACTATGAAACAACCAAAAATTCGAATTGTGAATAGAAAATTGCATACAATAGAGAAAAGATATGGTTGTAGATGATAATAGAGGTTGGGAAAGATATGAACCTTTAACTATTGATTATTGTTGCTCCTGAATCCTTGAGAAGACATGAATTAATGTTACAAGAGGTTCTTCAATAGCATATAACAAGTTGGAATCTATTTGCACAAACTGGTAAGCATTATATGGGTTGGATTTCTTGAGGGAACTGTGGAGTGTGAAGGGAAATGCCTTCATTGTGTTGTGTGGGGGTAGTAGAAAAGAGTGCCATGGATGGCATGGCTGAGTGGGATCCCTGTAAATCCTCAAAGGTGGCAATTTTTTCTAAGCATGAGAGGAGATGGGTTGTGGGTTGAGAGAGAGAAGACTATAGGTGTTTCCTTCACCCAGGTGGCCTCATAAACTAACTCAGGGGTGGTATTTGTTAGTTTTTTAGAAATTTCAATCTGATCTAGGATCTTAACTGAGATAATAACATGTACAACATATCTACATCATATCAATCATGGACACAATAATGCAAGCACACAAGAGACACATAGTTTCACCGGGGAAAACCAAGAAGGTGAAAAACCCTGCAACTTCCTCAGAGATAGATAGAGAAATGATACAACCCAAGCATAAGAGATATACTCCTAGCAGCAGCTTCTCCTCCTCCACTAGTGCGCCACTCTCCAATGAGTGTAAGAGTGAGAAAGTGAATGATCAAATAGAGTGCCTCCCGCACTCTATTTATACTTGACTTGACTTGCCTAAAAACCTTTACTAGGTTGGCCTTAAGTTAATCACATAACATAATGCTGACAGGGCCAACCCCCAATAGGGTGGTCTAATAACCCTTTGACCCACATGACTTATATAGGGTCCACCCCATCAAGGTGATCTAATAACCCAACCAGTATAAGTTACGACACTTACAATATAAATGACGACACTTCCGTATAGAGGAATAATACCATCTCTATAGGAGTACAATATACATATGTGAAATACATTCCGAAGTTACAAATACATCAACACTCCCTCTTAACTAGGAAGGTATTTCTTTACATAGATCTACTAGCACAAGTCTTCTTCTCTGGATCAACATCACTGGATCATCGTTATCGAATCATCATCATCGTCACTGCTATTGCTATCTTAATCAATCTCCAATCTACTCGTCATAGGAAGTTCTACAGAGCCAGTCCTTTTTTCATACTGGATGTAGGCCCACCACTTGTAGGTCTTCATCATCACTGGCCATACTGTGTAATCCTCAGGACTTATTACGTGCGGCACAATGCCTCGAAAGAGTATCCCAGGACCATTTATGTGTCAAAGCATGACTGACAAGATCTCCTAGGTCCACTTACATGTGATTGTCACAAAACCTTAAAAGAGTGTCTTGACTAGCAAGAACTCTAAAGAGCATCCAAGGCCTTTTACGTGACTAGCACAACCTGTACGGATCTCCAGGACGTATTACATGTGATCCCCACCACAAAACCTTAAAAGAGTGTCTTGACTAGCAAGAACTCTAAAGAGCATCCGAGGCATTTTACGTGACTAGCACAAACTGTCCAGATCTCCAGGATGTATTACATGTGGTCATGGAAATGCCTCGAAAGAGAATCCCAGGACTTATTACGGGCACACAGCCCAACCTATCGGATCTCCCAGGTCTACTTATATGCCATAGGACAATTCCTTGAAAGAGCATCCCAAGACTTATTACTGGCACACAACCCAACCTATCGGATCTCCCAAGTCTACTTATATGTCCTCCTAGAGTAATTCCTCGAAAGAGAATCCCAGGACTGATTATGGGCACACAGCCCAACGTATCGGATCTCCCAGGTCTACTTATATGCTCATCTGCACAACTTGTCCATGGCCACAGAGTATCAACCTGATACTCACCATACATCATCATGATTACATGATCATTCTAATCATCATCATAGCATCGTCCTGATGCATATAATCCAGAGTATCATCCTGATACACATGATCATCTTGATCACCATCACTGCATCGTCCTGATGCATTTCATCAAGAGCATCGCCCTGATACTCATCACATATGATCATCATGATCACCATCATATCATCATCCTAATGTATATCATCTGGAGCAACATCCTGAAGCTCATCATTCATGGTCATCCTGATCATACAATGCATCCACCTGATGCATATCAAGTATCTACCTGCTACATATCATCATACATGATCCACCTGATCATACAATGTATCTACCTGATACATTCACAAATACATGATCCACCTGATACATATATAAATACATGATCCACCTGATCATACAATGTATACACCTGATACATATACAAATCCATGATCCAACTGACCCTATCAAGCATCCAACATGATGCATATACAAATACATGATCCAATTGATCATAACAAGCATCTAGCATGATGCATATACATATACAAGATCCAACTGATCATAAGAAGCATCCAACATGATGCATATAGAGCAGCAACTGGAGCATCGTCTTGATGCTCATCACACAGTGCTTATATCCACAGCCATGGGAAGGATCCTCCTCTCACCATGCTTGGAATGGCTCCTGCAAATGTGTCCATCAGTTCTTCCTCGAAGTGTCGTCAATCTGAAGAACACAAAGCCTCTCTCTGAAGTACTCAAACTTCACTCTGGCTAGTGGTTTCGTCAACACATCTGCAACCTGCTCATCTGTCGCAACATACAGGAGCTTCACTTCTCCTCTCTGCACCATATCCCTAATATAGTGATATTTGATCTCTATGTGCTTTGACCTATCATGGAACACTAGGTTCTCATACAGCTTCACACAACTCTGGTTGTCACAAAAGATACCGGTAGCCTCTAGTGGGAGATCAAATAACTTAGACAGTAGCTTCTAGAGCCATACTGCCTCACAACTAGCCGAACAAGCTGCAACATACTCTGCTTCGGCTGCACTCAGTGCTACGTAGGGCTGCTTCCTGCTAAACCAAGAGATCATACCTGATCCCATACTGAAGCAGCACCCAGAAGTGCTCTTCCTATCTGCAGCACTACCTGCCCAATCTGAATCAACATAACCCTCCAGGTTAAACCTTTGATTCGCATCATACTTGAGCCCATAATCAATTGTACCCTTTAGGTACCTCAGAATATGCTTTACAGCAACCCAGTGAACACCTCTGGGATCCGTCAGGAACTGGCTCAATGTGTTCACCGCAAATCAAATATCAGGTCTTGTGTTCGTCAGGTACATCAAGGACCCAATCATCTGAATATACACCATGACATCAACCGGATCAGACGAAGCATCGCACAAAAGCTTCAGGTTTGATGCCATAGGTGTGGCCATGGTATTGCAGTCCATCATCCCGAACCACTTCAGGATCTCTACTGCATACTTCCCTTGTCCAAGGAATATCCCATCTACACTCTGCAACACCTCCATGCCTAGAAAATAGTGCATCATCCCCAAGTTCTTCATCTCAAACTTGGCAGCAAGCTTCCTCTTCATGTCGGCAATCAATCTATCCTCTCCTGTTACAAACAGGTCATCCACATACAATAAGAGTATCACAAGATTTCCTTCCTCAAACTTGTAGTAAAGGTTGGAATCCGCTTTCATCTTGGTAAAGCCCAAACTGGATAGAAAGTTGTCTATCCTACCATACCAAGTCCTAGGAGCTTGCTTCAAGCCATACAAGGCTTTCTTCAACTTGCACACATATGACTCTCTGTCATGTGTCTAAAAACCAAGTGGCTGCACCACATACACTTCCTCCTCGACTACATCATTCAAGAAAGTTGTCTTGACATCCGTCTGGCATATCTTCCATTTCATCACTTGCTTTGTATTTTTCTATGCTACCATCTACAGCATGCTTGATCTTATAGATCCACTTGGAATTCACAACATACTTCCCTTCAGGTCTTGGGACTGCATCCCAAACATCATTCTTCATGATTGATTGGTACTCCTCAATCATGGAATTCTTACCAAATCCTGGGAACTTCAATATCTTCAATAGATAACTTTGTTGCTGAACAAATGTTGTAGTCCTTCTTTTGTAGGTGATGGTATACGATCTTTCATACAAAACAAGTTAAATTGCATGATTAGAAACATCTCATATTTTTTCGAACAAATTCTTACACATAAAGAAATATGTCATATAGTCATGCAATTCTTTTTTAGTCAATGCTTCAATACAACATTTATCCATATCCCGTAACTTTCTAGATGCCTTCCAATCTCTACTAGAACATTGTTAAGAGTTTGCACTACTCCAACATGTTAGCAAAGAGGTTTCATTCTAGATAAGTAGCAATGGAATGTTGTACAATGCCATAGACCACTTACCCATCATATGCATATTAGTAGTATATTGTTCATTAATGCAATTATTTTAATATGCATAGTACACACCCTAAGTCTAGGAACATAAGCATATACATCATTGAACAATATTATTTAAACAAACAAATATGCAAGAAATGACAATTCAAATACTTATCTTTGTTTGGTTTGTAGGGTGGACTCCCTCTCAATATTTGCTTCCTTACATGAATTACTGGAGTGTGCTCCCTCTTGATCTTTGCTTCCTGGATTACCTATCTTTGAACTTATATCCATCCTCGATCTCCATTCATACTTGCTAGTATCATCATTGTGTTACCTTCGAGGTCTCATACATACATTCATTAGTATAATCTTAATACTATCAAAAACATAATAATCTTAAACATGTATAGTCATGATCATTTCAAACACAGATAAAAAACATTAGTATTCAAGGTTTCAGGGAATACTTCTTTTACTCATGCATATTCTTTATTTGACCAAAGGAGTTTTCTGGTTAGTCATATCATCAATCAATGTAAGAGACATAATATGCATAAACCCTTGATTACTTACATTTCTAACTTCATGAATAATCATTATCAACCATACAACAGTATAAGATCCTAACACAAGGTAGGATTCTAACTTGATATAGGAAAAACATACTTGGTTATCATATTTGCTAGTTATGTCTACCAATGTCTTCTTGTTCTCTTCAATGACTTGTGCTAGTAACCTGCATATCTCATAGGTTAAGCATTGTAGAACCAAATTATACATACCTCGTAAGTAGAGCTTCTATGTGATCCATGACAATGGATGAATCTTTGTCTTCATGCCACCATGGTCATATGTTCTTGAACTAGAACATGATTTGTCTTTCTTGATGTACCTTTCATGTTAGCGGACAACATCAACCTCATACAACACCACAATGCATTAGTACAATCATAAGTGTCAAAACCCTAATCAATGAATATCTGCATTCATAATTTTATTAAGGTGATACGACAAAGTCGAAAGTTAATCAAGATTGCACTAACCTTAATGAAGACAAACATACCATAAACTTAATCATGAACAGATCTCGAAACATACTTGGATAAGTCATACCTGTCGAGATTGCTTGTAATCTTCTTATGTAAGGCCTTATCTTCATCTCCCTCTGAAATAGGAACTTCTTCACTTATGCAGGTGACCAATCCATTCTTTTCTAGGATTAACCCAATCCACTTGATTTGCAGAAACTGGATCTGGAGCTAGATTAGGGTTTGTCAGGGAAACCCTAAAAATTCAAACTTTGAATTTCAAACCTCTAAAAGGATAGAAATATGTGCCTTGATTGGATAATCAACCTGGTATACTCAGAATTTGAAAACTGCAAAGTTTCACCCCTCAAATTTTCTTTTCAATCTTCCGGATTCACTAGGGAGGACCCTGAATTAGGGTTTGAGTTTCCTGGAGCTTCACCCAACCAGAGAGTTTGATCCAAATCTTTAAAATTCTATTTTTCCAAGGAGCTTCCAGCTATGGTCACAAATTTCAAAAATTCCCATTTTTGCACAAGCCCTACTTTTCCACTTTTCCGATCAAAGTCCTGAACTAGGGTTTGATTAAGCCCGACCTTCTGCCCAACCAAAAAATTCGATCTTGGTATCTAAATTTTGATTTTGATGAGGAGCATTCATCCGTGGTCTCCGATACAAAAATTCCAACATTCTCTGAAACCCTAAATTCCCGGAGCCATGAATGAAGGTGCTCAAAATCCAATTTTGTTTTGATAGAAATATGCACCTGATTGTTTCTGGTGTAACTCCAAAATTTCAGATCTACATGGTCTGAAAATTCTTCCCAAGGTATCCTGACCTGTTATCTCTCCAACCCCATAGGTCTAACCTCAAATGGATTCTCTGAGAGAGTTTTATTCCAAGTGTCGCAACGTGACCTGTTTATGGGATAAAACAGGAGAGCGAACTTGTACGGAGTGCCACGTGTCACTAGTTCAATTTCGGCCTCTGGAAATCATACCTCTGAACATAAATTTTGTGCCCTACCTATCACATTTTATGAAATTTCATTTGGAGCTTCCTATCCAAGTTGTTACGTTTTTTCCTAGGTCACCTGTTTATGATTGAGATCTGGAAGAGGCAGAAACCCTAACTTGTACTGATCATAAATCACAAAGTACAACGAATTAGAGGTTTTCCTTTGGAAACACAATACATGGAGATCTTATCTTCGACCTGTAATATTTTCAAATCCTTAAACCTCTCCTAAATGTATTTATAGCGAAAGTTCTACGATGACTGGTTTTTGCCATATCAAGCCCTAGCTTCGCAAGTGCAACAACTGTCATAAATGCCATACCATGCCTTCTTTCAGGATAGCTTTGACTCCATGTTAGTTTTTCATAAATTTGAATCTGATCTAGGATCTTAAATGAGAGAATAACATGTACAACATATCTACAGCATATCAATCATGGACACAATAATGCAAGCACACAAGAGACACAGAGTTTCACCAGGGAAAACCAAGAAGGGGAAAAACCCCGAAACTTCCTTAGAGATAGATAGAGCAATGATACAACCCAAGCACAAGATATATACTCCTAGTAGAAGCTTCTCCTCCTCCACTAGTGCGCCACTCTCCAAGGAGTGTAAGAGTGAGAAAGTGAATGATCAAATAGAGTGCCTCCTGCACTCTATTTATACTTGACTTGACTTGCCTAATAACCTTTACTAGGTCGGCCTTAAGTTAACCACATAACATAATGCTGACAAGGCCGACCCCCAATAGGGTGGTCTAATAACCCTTTGACCCACATGACTTATACAGGGTCGACCCCATCAAGGTGGTCTAATAACCCATCCAGTATAAGTTACGACACTTACAATATAAATGACGACACTTCCGTATAGAGGAATAATACCATCTCTATAGGAGTACAATATACATATGTGAAATACATTCTGAAGTTACAAATACATCAACAATATCTATAGATGATACTTATGGTTGAGTGTAAAATTACTCTTACATATCAAATTGCTTGTGTATTAGTTGTTAAAAGATAAGTGTTTTATGTGTATATGAGTATGCAATGATTTTATTTTCTTAGTGTGATGAATATATATATTTTTATGCATGATGTGTGTGTGGACAGAGTTTTATTTCTGCTATGTTTTGTATTTTTCATTTGTACATACATTTCTTATTTATGAATTTGTATTATGGCCATTGGGAGAAATTTTAGAAATGGGAAATTCGTAAATACCCCCTCCTTTCATCGAATTGAGGGATGGGGACGTGATATCAAATTCCTATTTATCCTTCACATATTGGGATTGTACTTCAAGCATAATTTTTTCTTTCCCATCTAATTCTACCTAAATCCTTACTACTTATCTTGCATTGATGTTTCTACTTCCTTCTCCAAATGTTTGCATTTCATAGTAGTAGGACCTCTTCCTTTGCTTCCCATTCTCAAAGCTACTTCTTCTAAAGAGGAAGCTCTCATATAATATTCCTCTTGTTTCCAAATCTCATTCCGATATGGCCATCTAAACTTTCAAGCTTGGCAATGTTGATATACTACCTTCTAATGATCATTCCTTTTGTACCTTTCTTCTTCAAAATGGAAGACTTCAAGTACCTATGTTTCTTCCTTGGCTTCATTAATGTTTGATATGTCGTATGCACCTACAAGAATTGGAAAATGAGGCCATCATGATTTCTTGGCTACTAAGAGGATTGTGTCCGTTCCATTAACGAAATTCTATTATGTAATATCTTGCAGCACCATCTTTTCCGGAATGAACATTGGGACAATATTGTTAAATTTTCGATAATTTCATTCAATATTATCTAGTATCACTAAGAGAATAACAAGCACAGCATAACAATCACAAGAGACAATGGACACATAGCATTTCACTGGGGAAAACCAAGAAGGTGAAAAACCCCACAACTTCCTCAGAGATAGAATAATCCCCAATACAAAGATCACAAAGATCAATCCCCAAAAGATAGATGACTCCAGCAGCTACTCCTCCTCCACTTGTGCGCACTCCTCTCTCTCAACTATGCGGGTTGGATGAGTGAGTGAATGAATAGAATGAGAGACACAAACTCTCTATTTATACAATGGCTTGACCTACCTTTAACCCTAACTGGGCCGACTTCCTAAGGAAGCCTAATAACCCATCCACATGACACATACAGGGCCGACCCCACACAGGTGGTCTAATAACCCATCAAATATAAGTTATGACACTTTCAATGTAACTTGCGACACTTGGAAATACAAATGACAACACTTCCAATCAAAGGAATAATAAATCTTCATTGGGGATACAATAAAGTACAAATGTAATATACAAGTGAATATCTTCCGAAGTTACAAATACATCAACACTCCCTTTTAACTAGGAAGGTATTCTCTTGAAACAGGTCATCAATACACATACACACAAGTCTTCAATTATAGAGCTATATCATTGTCATTGGATCACGGAGCATCATTGTCACTACTGTTGTACTCGTCATCTCGATCACTGGGCTATCTCTCAATTCTTCTCATCATAGGAAGTTCTACAGAGCCATCCCTTTTTCATGTTGGATGTAGGCCTAACCTTCTATAGGTATTCATCATCTTTGCGAGCTGGCCAACCCGTGGAATCCCCAGGGATGTACGTGCGTCAACAAAAGCTCGAAAGAGCATCCCAGGACTAATTACGAGCTTACTGATCAACCTATCGGATCTCCCAGGGAAATATTACATGTGACCTCCACAAAAACTTAAAAGAGTGTCTTGCGATTTGCAAGATCTCTAAAGAGAATCCCAGGACTGATTACGAGCTTACTGCTCAACCTATTGGATCTCCAGGACTGATTACATGTGCTCTGGAAAAACCTCGAAAGAGAATCCCGGGACTGATTACGAGCTTATTGCTCAACCTATCGGATCTCCCAGGAAACTATTACATGCCATGGAAAAAACATTGAAAGAGCATTTTCCATATCTCCCAGGGAACTATTATATGCCATAGGAAAATCCTCGCAAGAGTATCTGCGAATCTCCCAAGGAAATATTATATGCCCCTCCAAGCAAAACCTCGAAAGAGAATTTGCCATATCTCCCAGAGAACTATTATATTCCATAGGCAAAACCTCGCAAGAGTATCTGCAAATCTCCCAAGGAAATATTATATGCTTATTGCACAACCTGTCCATGGCCACGGAGTATCATCCTGATACTCATGATCAACCTGATCATCCTCGCACAGATCATCATCCTGATGCTCATGTTCATACTGATCATCGTCATACAGTACATCATATTGATGCACATCATCATCCTAATCATCATCATATAGTACATCATCTTGATGCACATGATCATCACATGATCATCCTGATCATCATCATATAGTACATCATCCTGATGCACATCATCATTACATGATCATCCTGATCATCATCATATAGTACATCATCCTGATGCACATCATCTGGACCATCATCCTGATGCTCATCAAACAGCTCTTACATCCATATCCATGGGAAGGATCCTCCTACCACCATGCTTGGAATGGCTCCTGCAAATGTGTCCCATCACTTCCTCCTCGAAGTATCTTCTATCTGAAGAACACCAAGCCTCTCTCTGAAGTACTCAAACTTCACTCTGGCTAGTGGTTTGGTCAAAACATCTGCAATTTTCTCATCTGTCACAACATACTGGAGCTTCACTACTCCTCTCTGCACCATATCCTTGATATAGTGATATTTGATCTCGATGTGCTTCGACCTGTCATGGAACACCGAGTTCTCAGACAAATTCACACAACTCTAGTTGTCACAGAAGATATAGGTAGCATCCAACTGGAGATCAAACAATACAAACAGTAGCTTCCTTATACATATTGCCTCAAAACTAGCCGAACAATCTGCAACATACTCTGCTTCGACTATACTCAGTGCTACGCAGGATTGCTTCCTGCTAAACCAAGATATCACACCTGATCCCATACTGAAGCAGCACCCCGAAGTGATGTTCCTATCTGCAACACTGCTTGCCCAATCTGAATCAACATAACCCTCTAGGTTAAATTTTGATTCGCATCATACTTGAGCCCATAATCAACCATACCCTTCAGGTACCTCAGAATATGCTTTACAACAATCAGGTGAACATGTCTAGGATCCGTCGGGAACTGGCTCAACGTGTTCACCGCAAAGAAAATATCGGGTCTCGTGTTCGTCAAGTACATCAAGGACCCAATCATTTAACGATACACCATGGCATCAACCGACTCTAATGAAGCATCACTCAATAGATTCAGGTTCGATGCCATAGGTGTGGCCACGGCCTTGCAGTCCATCATCCCGAACCACTTCAGGATCTCTACTGCATACTTCCCTTGTCCAAGGAATATTCCATCTACACTCTACCACACCTCCATACCTAGAAAGTAATGCATCATACCCAAGTCCTTCATCTTGAACTCATAATCAAGCTTCCTCTTCATGTCGGCAATCAACCTATCCTCACCTATCACAAATAGGTCATCCACATACAATAGGAGTATCACTGGATTTCCTTCCTCAACCTTGTAGTAAAGGTTGGAATCCTCTTTACTCTTAGTAAAGCCCAAACTGGACAGGAATCTGTCTATCCTATCGTACCATGTCCTGGGTGCTTGCTTCAAGCCATACAAGGATTTCTTTAACTTGCACACATATGACTCCCCGTCATGTGTCTCAAAACCGAGTGGCTGCTCCACATACACTTCCTCTTCGACTACACCATTCAAGAAAGTTGTCTTGACATCCATCTGGTGTATCTTCCACTTCATTATTGCAGCCAGACAAAGTACTGTTCTAATGGAAGTGTATCTGGCTATAGGTGAAAAAGTCTCTTCATAATCTATTCCCTCTTTTTGGGAGAAGCTAGGAGCCACAAACCTTGCCTTGTATTTCTCTATGTTGTTATCTGCAGCATGCTTGATCTTGTAGATCCACTTGGAAGTCACAACAGACTTCCCTTCTGATCTTGGGACCACATCCCAAACATCATTCTTCATGATTGACTGGTATTCCTCGACCATGGAATCCTTCCATTCTTTCTTTTCTGCTGCTTCTTCATAACTGGAAGGTTCTTTGTTCATTATGTCACAGAGTAAGGCAACATAGCTGGTGTGTGACCTTGTCCTTTTTCTTTCTCTGTGTTCCTCCTCCAGAATACCATACCTTTCTGCATCTTGGATGAGCTCTCTAGCCCATGCTGGTTTCCTCTTGTGAGAATTCTTCTCACGGGGTGGATCTGCAGGTTCTTGTGGATCTTCTATTTCACGATCCACTTCTGGAATTGCTTCGTTCATAGTGGTGTCTTGTATTCTAGGTACTCTTGGTTCTTCATTGTCTTCAACACGTGTCTTCCTTGATTTGATGTATGTTGATTCTTCATCAAAATTCACATCCCTGCTGATGTCAATCTTCTTGAACCCTGGAAAGTAGATCCTGTATGCCTTCGAGCTTTCACTGTAACCCACAAATATACCCTTCTTTCCTTAAGGATCTAATTTTGTCCTCTTTTCTTTTGGAACATGTGTATATACTGGACAACCAAATATCCTGAGATGGCTAACTTCTAGTTTCTTACCAAAGAAAACTTCTTTTGGTGTCTTGTTGTCAAGTATCTTGTGAGGTGTTATGTTTTGCACATATACAGTTGTCCGTGTTGCTTCTGCCCATCGGTGCATGGGTAGATCTTGGTCATGAAGCATTTCCCGTGTTGCTTCCATGATTGTTCTATTCTTCCTTTCTGCGACCCCATTTTGTTGTGGATTGTAAGGAGTGGTCAACTCCCTCTTAATCCCTTAATCACTGCATAACTTCTTGAAGTCTCCTGAAGTGAACTCTCCTCCATTGTCGGATCTAAAGGTCTTGATCTTCTTATTGGTTTGGTTTTATATCAAGGCTTTGAATTCCTTGAACTTATCAAACACTTCATCTTTATTCTTCAAGAAATAAACCCAAGTAATCCTAGAGAAATCATCAATGAAAGAAACATAATATACATACCCACTCAGAGAACTGGATGACATCGGACCACATACATCAGAGTGGATGATCTCCAAGATTCCTTTTGCCTTGATTTCACTGCTTGGAAATGCCTTCTTTGTGTTCTTTCCTTTTGCACATCCTTTGCAAACACCTTCATGCTTTGACTGGATTTCAGGAAGACCTTCTACTGCTTTGCTTGCAATTTGTAGTGCTCTATAGTGCACATGTGCAAGCCTTCTATGCCAAAGTTCACTTGGCTCCATGGATTCATGTACCATCCCATGTTCAGGTTGTCCCTTCAATTTGTACAATCCCCCCTCTTGCTCTCCAATCACTACTGCATCATCTATAGTCTTACCTTTTGGCCATATAAGTACTTGGCCATCCACAAATGCAACTCTCATCCCCTTTGCATCCAAATATGATATGGATAGAAGATTCTTCTTGAGACCAGCACATATAGAACATCTTTCATTTTTAAAGACTTCCCAGAGTCTAGCTTGTAGGAGGATTCGCGACTTCCTTTTATAGGGTATTGATAGTCCTCCCCAAGTTTCACCTTATGAGGCGACTCATATTTAGATAGGTCCATAAGAGATTATTTAAATCCTGTCATTTGTTTGGAAGTGCCACTATCAATAAACCAATCATTACACCCATGTGTAACAGTACCTGTGAGAGCAGAGATTAGAACATACTCTTCATCACTTGAAGAGTCTTCACTTTCTACCTTAGTCTTCTTCCTGGGAGGTTCATCATCCTCAGCAGCATGAGCATGATATCTCTTCTTGTTGCTCTTCTTGTTGTTGTTGTTGGAGCTCTTTCTATTCTTCGGACATTCTGAGGCAAAGTGTCCCTTCTCATTACACTCTTTCTATTCTTCGGACATTCTGAGGTAAAGTGTCCCTTCTCATTACAAGTGAAACATCTCAGATGTTTCTTCTCTCTTTGATGATAGTGTGAAGATCTCTTGTGATAAGATTACTCCCTCTTGAACTTACTTTTCTTGGTGTGTGTTGTGAGAGCTTGATCTTCATTTCCCATCTTCTCTTCTCGGGCCACAAGCCTAGCTTCTTCTTGTGAACATTCCTCCCACATTCTACTGAAGGAGATCAATTTCTTTCTTGCACAGATACCTTGGATGAAGGAGTCCCATGTCCTAGGTAGGCCATTCAATGTGGTCATGAAAATTTCTCCATTCTCCACTACTTCATCCACAGCTTGAAGTTGTTCTTTGATTTGAGAGACCTTAGTAAAGTAGGATTGGATGGTCTCTCCATTCTGGATCTTTACCCCTTTCAATTGGTTCCGCAGAGTCATCTTCTGATTTATATTCTTTCCTTCAAAAAACTTGGTCAAGGAGTCAAACATCTCCTTAGGTGTCTTTAGGGAAGACACATGGGGTATGAGATGGTATTTGATAGAATCAACATTGATTCTCTTTGCCTTAACCAAGTTCTTCTTATGTAATGCCTTAGCCTCATCTCCCCATGGGGGGTTCACTAGTGAGGCAATATCATATCACGTCCATTCATATTGGGGGTTTGAATACTCTTAAAAACATAAAAAATATATTGCCACGTATTAAGGGATCAAGGGGTTTTTTTTAATTTGACATAGTAATATAAATATTGGGGGTTATTTTATTTGAGTGTATTAAGGAATAACCTCCAAATCATGGGCTCAATTCATACCCACCTAAAACTTAAGGACCCTCCATTTTTATTTGATATTGATCCTAAGTTTTGCATAAATATGATAATAGTGTACCAATGATAATATCGATGGAAGTCTCTTTGGATTATTGGCCTTAAGAAATCCTCATTTAATAGCTTATTTAGGCTTAGTTTGAATTGATTTTATATTTTTTTTCATCTTTAAGTTAAGAGATGTAACTAATCTGGAGTTTTGGGCTTGAACAATTGTATTGTATTTTTTGTAGGCATTCAAGTAAAAGATCTAACTCTTCATTTTTTAGGTTGGGTTTTAGGTAAGTATTGAGATTCAATTAAGCCTGATCCATGACAACTAAGAAAAGTGAGATCAATATTTCTTAGCTCATTGGAACCGAGAAAAGTTATATCAATGTTTCTTGACTAATGATTTCTTTCAATTTTTTGTATTCTTCTTTAATATTTTCACATTGCCAGTTAGGAATAGTTGTTAGATTGAGTTATATTTGGCACATTCATAATTGTAATTCCAATTCTTATATGCAAGGCATCCGCCTTAATATTGTATTGGAACTTACATGAACACATGTGAAAATCTAAATCCTTATTTACGTACCCTATGTGTTATCGTTACCATGAAATGGTATCATATAAGTTTCACCATTTGTTTAATATCTTTATAACTATTGCATGCTTGAAACCTAACAATGGATATTTTTCCCTCTCTTGTAAAGATAAAAAAAAAAAAAAAGACAATATATAACCCAAGAAAAGGTAATTAAATGTTGTTAATAATTTCCCTTGATTGCAAGAATAAATGTAGAGGAAGTGGAGGAAATTCATTGGATCTTGTGAATGACCCAAATCCAAGCTATGCACATGATCATATTGTGTTATTGAAAAGTAAGAGGAATTTTTCTATGTCCATTTGCATTCATTAAACATCAATGATGTTTGTTTTGATAGGAAGGTACGAGATTCCATCCACGAAAGGGTTTCAATTTTGCATTTTTATGGAGTTTAATTGATTAAGCTTATAGAAAACATGGGCTCTCTATGGCTATACTTGTATTTACATGATATAAATTTCGTATATTGGCAGGATGTGGTGTGAAACATCTACAATTCTCATCTCATATTTCTAAGCATTCCACTAACTATTGGACTACCATTCTTTTACAATATTTGTTATGTTGATCTCTTGACTAGGTTTCCTTTTATGCATCTTGCCTCCCCTAGTACTATTTCATTGTGTCTTCCAGTATGCAATGCTACAAATTGATCAGTCACCCCTACAATCCTGGTGGGATCATTATTAGCATTATACTATTATTTTAGTTAGCATCTTGTTTGCTTATACTAAGATGTGTTAGGAATCTTGTTTGTTACAACTTGATAATATGATATAAAGGGGGTGTTAAAAATGGTTTGATAAAAATGGATACCTACAATATCTGGTGAAACTAGGGATTTTCTTAATTGGAAAGGCATATTGGGAGGGGGGTTCAACAATACAATCTTAGGAAGCGTTTTCCAATATTTAGTGAAATTAGGGATATTCTTTAATATCAGGCGAACGATCGTTCTATGTAACAAATCCAATGAGTGAAGCCCCCATGCATCTCCCTCTGGAACTGGAACCTCTTCACTTATGTAGGTGTCCAATTCATTATCTTCTAGGATTAACCTAATCCTATACTTCCATGCTTGGAAGTTATCAGGCCCCTCAAGCTTATCCTCAAGCTTGGTGTGGTGAGACATATTAATGAGAAACTCAAATGGAAATAAAATATTTAGGTCTTACCACTTGATTTGTTGAAACTGGATCTGGACATGGATTAGGGTTTGTCAAAGAAACCCTAAAAATTCAAACTTTGAATTTAAAACTTCTGATTGGATGGAAAGATGCGCCTTGCTGAGCTGATCAAGCTGGTATACTTCAATTTTGAAATTTGCAAAATTTGACCCCTCAAACTTGAATTTGAAACTTTCGGATCTGCAGTTTCTGGTTTTCTGGTCAAAATCCCGAACTAGGGTTTGATAATGCTTGGGGTTTTTCCCAGCCAAAAATTTTGATCTTGGTTGATAAACTTCAATTTTTCTGAGGAGCATCCAGCCGTGGTCTTAGATTCCAAAAATTCCAACTTTCTCCGAAACCCTAATTTCTCGTAGTAGTGACAAGCCAAAAACTGAAAATGCTCAGAATTGAATTCTGTCTCAACGAAAAAATGCACCCTTGCTAGGAGAGTCAATATAGCCCCCTTCATTTGATGAACTGTGGAGAGAAACCCAAAAATTAAGAATCCCTAGCTTCCGCAGCTGCACAGTGTCTTCTTCTTAGTACCGCTCTGATACCATGTTAATTTTTTGATAATTTCATTCAATATTATCTAGTATCACTAAGAGAATAACAAGCACGACATAACAATCACAAGAGACAATGGATACAAAGCATTTCACCAGGGAAAACCAAGAAGGTGAAAAACCACGCAACTTCCTCAGAGATAGAATAAGCCCCAATACAGAGATCACAAAGATCAATCCCCAAAAGATAAATGACTCCAGCAGCTACTCCACTTCCACTTGTGCGCACTCCTCTCTCTCAACTATGCAAGTTGGATGAGTGAGTGAATGAATAGAATGAGAGACACACACTCTCTATTTATACAATGAATTGACATGCCTTTAACCCTAACTGGGATGACTTCCTAAGGTAGCCTAATAACCCATCCACATGACACATACAGTGTCGACCCCACACAGGTGGTCTAATAACCCATCAAATATAAGTTACGACACTTTCAATGTAACTTGCGACACTTGCAAGTACAAATGACGACACTTCCAATTGGAGGAATAATACGTCTCTGTTGGGGATACAATAAAGTACAAATGTAATATAAAAGTGAATATCTTCTGAAGTTACAAATACATCAACAAATATGTGGGTTCTTTATAGCCTCAAATATTCTTAGATAGGTGTCATTTTCAATTACATACTAGTAACCAATGGAATTGCTCTCTTACATGATTTTTTTTACATACACTATGTAAGCGTACAAAACAACTGCTTATACATGGGTGCCATTAATTGTTCACAAATCATGGGGTAGGGGATTCTATACTTATGTCCCTAGAGAATCCGATAGTAAACATATACAGAGGGATCACTTGGCTACCACCTCCACCCCATTTCTAGAAAACTATTAGAGGCATGGACTATGTTAATAAGACATGATGACATGATGAATGATGGTGGAATCCCTATAGTTTTATGTTTGGTTTCTTGAAATATCCTGGGTGAGTGATGCTGATAATATTGAATCCTAATTAAGGACTGTGCTTGCATGTTTCACTTAATGGATCCAAGGGACCCACGCTTCCTTGAAATGAGTAGCATCTTCCTCCCCATAGAGTGTGTTGATTAATGTTATTGTTATTCTTTAGGGAGTACTCAAGTATCTGGTGGGACATGATCCTATTTTCCTTGTTTGAATGCCTTCTTGTTTATCCACCATCTTTTCAATATTTCATGGTAGCTAATGTTGAACTAGAGAACCTATTCTCCTTACATGTCTACTAGGGGAGTGGGGAACTTGTAAAATACCTCTCAATTTGAGGGATATAATGACATACTTTCTCTTCCCTTCACATACTTGGTCAACTAGTTTTCTATATCCACCTAAATTACTACCCAAGATACTAACTCTGCATAGGGGATAACTTATGGTCTAGTAGGGGGAAGAGAACGCTCGAGCGAGCTGAGAGTCCGTGACTGAGCGCGAGCTAGGGTTGAACGGCCGCCATGGATGCACCTGGGGGAGGGGACGCCCCTCCCTCTCCTCTGATTTCGCCCGCGGAAGCCTTCCGTAGGCTCATTGGCCCCTCCGGGAAAAGGAAAAATGGCACTGAAATCCCGAAATTCATTAAAAAAATGGATGAAATCCCTGAAATTGATTTACCAGAAGAGCAGCCCATCAAAATCGCTCTGGCCTTGGCAGATCGTGGTCTTGTTGGACAGTTCATGGGGTTGTGGCCATCCGCCAAAACCACTGATGACTGGATTCAAAGGAACTGGAGGCCCCATTTGAATCACAGCGTGACATGCTATCCTGTGGGTCGAGGCTTCTATATCTTCGAATTCATTGAAAAAGAAGACCGAGACCTCATTTTCAGAAACGACCCTTACTTCATGGGCTCCCAGGGTCTGTATCTCAATCGCTGGACCCCCGATTTTGACCCATCTGTGGTTGCC
Organism: Larix kaempferi; assembly: GCA_027924585.1. NCBI lineage: Eukaryota > Viridiplantae > Streptophyta > Pinopsida > Pinales > Pinaceae > Larix > Larix kaempferi. The sequence goes on from BSBM01000017.1 coordinate 42,902,294, forward strand.
CCAAAAGAGGTACCGGTCTGGGTCCGTCTCCCGAATCTGCCTATACATTGCTGGAACCCTCAATCGCTTGAAAGGATTGGCAATAAACTTGGCCGTTACATCGACAAAGCAGATCCAAAAGGGCAGTACACCTGTGCCAGGGTCTGCGTTGAAGTGGATTTAGAAGCGGGACTGCCTGAAGCAATCAAAATCAAAGTAGGTACCTGGCAGCACTATCAAAAACTGGATTATGAGCAGTTGCCATTCAAGTGCAGGCACTGTCACGAACATGGCCATTTCCAGAAGAACTGCCCCAAAGCTCAGCAACCAGAGGAAAATGATGGATGGCAAACAGTCAAGAAAGGTAAAGCAGCTCCTAAAGCCCAAGGGAAAAAAGCTCCAATTAATACGAAGAAGCAAGACTCAATCGCAGCCAACCATGGAAACCCAGCAGCAGCAAAGAATACAACAGAAGAACAGAACAATACAAGTGACCCCCATATGGCAAATTCATCGCAAGGCCCAGTAGTTGAAATCATAGACGCTGACAAGGACCACTCCCCTGAGGCCAGAACCCCCTTGGAGCCTGGCGAAATCCCACACATTGACACCCTGAAAGATACGGCCCCGAGACCTGAGCCAGGAAATACCCCGAACTCAGATCTGAATAAAGTCCCTGAATCCGATCTGGAGCCTGCCAAATCGAAAAATCTGGATGAAGACCCCTCCAATTTTGAATCTGATCAAGGCGGATACACTGATGAAGACGACTGGGAATCTAGCAGCTCGATTGCAGTCCTATCCCGATCCATGAGAGGCCGCAAACCAAAGAAGCAACACAGGGAAGAGAAATCCCGTCGAGATATTGTCAAAGGGGTTCAAAAAATGCTGCCAACAATGATGGGAACCAGATCAAAGCATGGACAGACCCCTAAAGGGGTCTCCTCTCCCAAAAAGGTTTAGAATGCGATACGTCTCCTGGAACTGCAGAGGCTTAGGCTCCAAACCAAAAGAAGAAGCGCTGAAAGATATCATAAGAATAAATAAGCCTGACATCCTTCTGATTCAGGAGACGAAACTGGAGGATTCTATCCTCTACCAAGCTGGTACCTCCATCTGGAAAAAAGGGAAAGGGAAGGCGATAAGTTCAAGGGGAGCTTCAGGAGGATTAGCAACCTTCTGGGATACAACCAAATTTGAGCTTCTCAATGAAGAATGCAGCATGCATTGGATCTACACTAACCTCCGCCAAATTGACTCTGGCACTCAAGTAAGTCTCTTTAATGTTTACGTTCCTAATCTCTTGTATGAAAAGAAAAACTGTTGGGACACTGTGCAGGCTTTCCTCAATCTGCACAACCCTAGAAACATCATCTTAGCAGGTGATCTTAACATCACTTTGGCAGCGGATGAAAAAAAAGGAGGCTCCCCAATTAGAGACCAAGCTAGAGAATGGGTGGAGGACATCATCCTTGGCTGGGACCTTCTTGATATAAAGCCCTCAGTTGGGAAGTTCACATGGACAAATAAAAGGTGGGGCCCGGGTCACATCGCAGCCCGCCTTGATAGATTCCTTATCCACTCAGACTTTCTTTCAACCGGAATTATGGCCACCTCCAAAATCCTCCCCAACTCTATCTCTGATCACAAGCCCATCCTTCTGGAGCTCTCCTCAGAACCTAACCTGGGCCCTATACCTTTCAAATTCAGCCCCCTCTGGATCCTTCAAGATGATTTTCAACAAATTGTCACTAATTCCTGGTCCATCCCTCTTCCTGGCTCTCCCTCCTTCTCTTGGGAGCAGAAACTTAAAAGGCTCAAATGGGACCTTAAAATCTGGGCTAAGCACCTGAAATCACCAACTTCCAGCAGAATTGAGGCCCAAAAAGACCTTGAAAAACACCAACATTTAATGGAGACCATCCCCATTACTCATAGCATTCAATCCAAAGAAACTGAACTTCAAAAAGCCTACTTCCAAGGATGCAGAGTTGAAGAGGAATTCTGGAGACAAAAGTCTAGAAGCATGTGGCTTGAAAGTGGGGACAAAAACACCACTTATTTTCACAAGCAGGCAGAGGCCAGGAAAAACTATAAAGCTGTCTCGGAAATCTACTTCCAAGGGACTCTGGTAAAAAACTTTGAAGATATTAAAAATGCAGCCTACAACACCTTTAAAGATCTGTTCTCTGCCCCGGCTGATGATCCATTAAACCCTGCTAGCCATCCTTTTGAGCTCATCCCCAACCTGGTCCAAGATGCAGATAACCTCATGTTAACCGCCCCGATCTCCATGAAGGAACTCAAGGCTGCCCTCTTTCGAATGAAACCTGACAGTGCTCCTGGTCCTGATGGTTTCACTGCTAGATTCTTTACCACCTGCCGGGACACGATCAAGCTTGACCTTCTCAGAATGGTTAGATTCACCCAATCTACCAATAAACTTGGAGGTAGTACAAATTCTGCTTTCCTTACCCTGATCCCCAAAGAAAAAGGAGCAGTCCACTTCACCAGATTCAGACCTATCTCTCTCTGCAATCTGAGTTACAAAATTGTGACCAAAATAAGTGCTAACAGACTCAAGAAAATTCTCCCCAAAATTATCCCGAGGAACCAAGGGGGCTTCATCAAAGGTCGGAAGATTCAGGATAATATCCTCCTGGTCCAGGAAGCCATTCACTCAAGCAGCCTGAACAAAGAGGAAGGGATGGTCATAAAACTTGACCTAGCCAATGCCTTTGACAGGGTCAGACATGATCTCCTTTTCCTTGTCATGAAGAAGCATGGATTCGCCCCCGCCTATGTTAATTGGGTCCAAGGTTGCATAAGTGCGCCCTGGATTGCCCCTTTGGTTAATGGAAGACCTACGGATTTTTTCCAAGCCTCCAGAGGCTTAAGACAGGGATGCCCCCTCTCCCCTCTCCTTTATGCCATCCAGGCCTCAGTGCTAAGCTTCCAACTTCTTCATAGTCAGCACCTTAACTTGCTCCCTAGTATCCGCATTGCTGAAAGAATCAAAGAAATAAATCACGCCCAGTTTGCGGACGACACTCTATTGCTTGGAGGAGCCAGCATCCCCACTGCAAGACACTTCAAGCATGATTTGGAAACTTATAAACAAATCTCAGGCAGCAAGATTAACTTCCAGAAGAGCAAGATTTATGGCTGGAACTGTTCAATCAGGGAACTCGGACAGATTGCAAGAGTTTTAGGAATGGAAGCAGTTCACGAATGGGACTTCTTCACATATTTAGGGGTGCCTATATCAAAATGTGGCCCAAAAGCAAACCACTGGTCCTCCAATATTGAGAAGTTCAAAATCCGAATTCAAAACTGGGGATCCAATTGGCTAAATATTGCAGGGAAGGCTGTTCTGCTAAAGTCTGTGCTGATGAGTATCCCTATTTATCAAAACTCCATTCTGCTAGCCCCAGCCTCTGTTATTGGAAATCTGGAAAAGTTAATAAGGAAATTTCTATGGGAAGGAGGGAGAGGAAACCTGCACAGACCCCACTTGGTCAGCTGGGACAAAATTCAAAAGCCTTTTAAAGAAGGGGGTCTGCAAATCAGGAACTTTGCTAAACAAAATCTGGCAATGGGAGCAAAAATATTATGGCATCTCGTCTCCGGGAGTGATAGCTGGAGCAAGAAAGCTCTAAGGAAAAAATATTTTCCAGGATCTAGACTTCGTTGCTTAGATAAGCCACCGCCTCGCAAAAAAGGATCGCCTATCTACAAACTCTGCCTCAAAGTTTTTGAGCATTTCAGTCCCCATCTATTCTGGATTCTGGGGAATGGTGAGCACATCTTGCTGTGGGAGGACTCCATTATGGGAGAGCAACCCTTGGGGCAGATCCCTGTTCTGAGAAACCTAAAAAATTGGATGACAGAAAACAACTTGAAGACCCTTTGGGATATATCCAGCTGGGACGATGATGGGGAATGTGTGTGGAAGGATTGGAACCTTGGCAATTGTCCCTCGGCTCTTAAAAATGAAGCGGATCTTCTCCTAAATATGCTGCATGGGAAAGCTCCTGTTACAAAGCGCTCCAAAGATAAAAGAGGTTGGGGTCAGCTCTCTGGATCCTACACTGCTGCTGAAGGGTACAGAACTTTCCAGGCCTTGCTTTATGCTGCCCCTGACCCAGCGATTTGGAACTTCATTTGGTCTTACCCCTTCGTCCCTAAGATAGACCATTTCTGCTGGACTATTGCCCATAACAGCATTCTCACTTGTGATAATCTCAAAAGGAGGGGGTTGGAAGGACCTTCAAGATGCCCCCTATGTAAATCTGAGGAGGAATCAATAAACCATCTGCTCATTACCTGCCCCTTTGCAAAGGAAGTCTGGGAGACTGTTCTTAACTTAAATCCGTGCCCTGTTGCTATCCCAGAAAATACCTCTGATCTGTTCACCTCCTGGCCCAAGCTCTCTCCATTCGACCTTTACAAAAAATCTCTCCTAAAATCCACCTGGCTCTGGATCCCAAAAGTCATTGGCTGGAAACTTTGGCTTGAACGAAACAGACGTATCTTCAGAGAGGAAGAGAGAACTAGCTCCTCGGTGGCCTCTAATTGCAAAGATCTCCTGGCTGAAGTGATGGAATCCAAAAATTCGATCAAGAACTCAAGAGATCTGACCCATAGTGAAAGCAATTGGCTGTCACATTACTCATCTAAGGCAGCAATCCGCTTTGCTAGTAAAATCAGAAGAGAGAAATGGGAAATCAGGATGGATGAACAAGCGTTCCTCACTTGGCGGTCGTCTCTAAATGAAAGCTGCCTGTTCTTTGATGGGGCTTCAAAAGGAAACCCGGGGCATGCTGGAGGAGGAGGGGTCCTCATCTCGACCAATAACTCAATTCTGTCATCCTACGCCTGGGGTCTAGGCATGGAAACCAATAATATAGCTGAAGCCTTAGCTTTGTGGCAAGGACTAATGCAAGCCCGTGCTATGAATATGGACATAATTTCTGTTTTTGGAGACTCGAGACTTATCATCCAAGCTATGAATACAAAGAAGTTCCCTATCCATCTCCAACTCTCAAGAATCCTCCACAAAATTTCTCTGTTAGCCTCTAAATTCCAAAAAATCAGCTATTTTCATGTTCTGAGGGGACTCAACGGTTTGGCAGATGTAGAAGCAAATAAAGCGGTCCTCCTGGGCAGAGGCATCATCACTGTAGATGGCAAAGATTCCTGTTGTAGCTTCCCTTAACGTCACTCAGCAAGTCCTGGCGTTTTTCAGCTCAGAAACCTCCTCTATTTTCAGCTCTGGAATCGCCTCTTATCATCTCAGAAATATCTATTATTCTGAAATCGTGGCTCTGCAAGATGATCAGCAAGGAACGAGAGGTGCCCTTCTTCCTTCTTCTGAGAATGGGAGGGATCACAGGAAGATCTGTTATGTCTCTCTCAATTCAATAACGCATCAGATGCCTATGAATACTGGAATGGACAACCACAGTCGGATAACCTACACTCACAAGTCGTGGCAAAGGCCTTCCATCCTCAATGTCTCTTATCTCTGTCGCCATGTTCATCCCTGCTGGAATTTCTGGAATTTATGGTTTTTATGTTGTAATATAGATATTAAAAAACAATTATGCTACTCTCGGGAGCTTTGGATACTCACTAGATCCACGAAATTCATCTGCCCAAGGAATTTTCTCCATGTAATGACGCACCTGGTAGCTTTTTTACCATATTCTAATTAAACTTCCCCTTGTTTTGGTCAAAAAAAAACTTATGGTCTAGTAGCTACCTTGTACAAACATGAATTTCTAATCACTTCAATTATTTTGTCACAATTTCATAATTATGAAAAATAATCATTTCATAATTGAGAAGAAATTTCATAGTGAGTTGGAAAATACTAATAATTGAGCATGTAGCTTACAGTGCATGACCTGTAATAGCCTAATTCACATTCCATGAATCCTATCTCCAACCTCTTCTAAATTCCTATAAGAAGAGACAAAATCAAAGGGATATGGGGGATTCATTTTGAGTACCCTTGCACATGAGAAATCATTATGGTATTAGGGTATTTTGGCTTTAGATCCATACAAATTCATATCTCTATTTTATATATTCTATGTGGTTTAAGGATCTAAAACATCATAGTTTTTTCTTTTCCCTTATGCATATGGATATGGGAATGTAAGTATTGTTTGGAGTGGCCCAAGACCAAAGGAAGTTGGATGACGGTTATGGAAGGTGCCTACGACAAGATCATGTAATTTAATTGTTGTTTATTGTTAATCAAATATAGATCTCTCCCCCCCCTCCCCCTCCCACAAATATTATATTCAATGTCTAATTGTATGTGATGCATGTTGGTTTGAAGGATCAATCTTCCTAATAGTTTGATTAGCATCATTTGATGATAGATTTGAATTTTTTTTATGATTCATTTTGATATCTAGCCATCATATTTGAGAAGGGTATTGTTTTTCTTGTGTGCAGGTATCATATATCCGCAATTGTATTTTCATTGGAGCTCATGTATGTGAAGAAGCTATAGGATAACCATTTGGATCTAGGTAATCCTTATCTCTCATATCTTGATTGCTTGTTTGATCATCATCTAAGAATCCTAGGGAATTGGGTTTTTTATCTCTCATTTTGATCTTTAATAGTCCACCCTAGCTATTAGTATTGTTTAATCCAAAACATAATTGGATTCTTTGTTTGGAATGAGAAATAACAAACCAAATTCCCTAGGATTCTTTGATATAGTGTGGACTATATCAAACTTTTAGTAAGTGTGAACTATAATTTTACTTTCTATGTGTATTATTTGAACCCTATCCCATTGATATAGCCTCCTTTTATAGAAATTTAGAATAGGTTGGAGATAACCTTCATGGCATGTGAATTAAGCAATTACAAGTCATGCACAAGTTCAATGCTCAATTATGAGCATTTTCCAACTCACTATGAACTTTCTTCTTCATTATAAAATTATTCTTATTTCATAATTTTGAATTTGTGACAAAATAATTATTTGCTTGTGGAATAATTATGAGATTTTTACTCAATTATGTCATTTCAACCTCATAACATCTAATAACCTCCTTGCAAGGCCTATGGTGGGAAATACCGGTATAACAATTTCGCTTACTAGAAAGTTCATTCACTAGAAACTATATAAAGGAGTAGAAGCAATGTAATAATGTCTTGTGAAGTATACTATAATTGATGCTTTGCTCATTTGTATGTTTCCCCATCAAATAGGTAGGTGAACATTGTTTTCATTAATAAATGCATTACAATTGTGGTATTTGGTTATTACAATTTTCTAATGTTGTGGTAATTATATCCTCTTCATTCTAAAATCTTGTTGTAGCTTGCTATTTATGCTCTAAATTTCCTATTCTTCTATTAAGGTACATAGCAAATGCAATCTTCTACGTAAGTAAGAAAACAAAGATTTTTTTTGAAGAAACCAAACCAAGTAGTGAAACTATCTAGGATCTTAGGAGAGGGAGCTAATTTAACTACATGGTAAGTCAAAGAACAAGGGAAATGGACCCTAAACCAACTAAAAAGGGTATGGATTGAAACATCCAGCTAGTTGAATCACCATATATTGTAGGGGAAATGGGATTTGTGTGTATAACAAGAGGAAGTCCCCTTGGCAAGGTAGTTGGTCTAACTATAGCAAGAAAGAATGATGAGAATTCAACCTCCCTTCAAATCAATAAAACAACAACATAGAATGTATGACCATTGGGGAGAGAGAAAGAGAGGGTAATACTTGTGAATGCATTCTAATGGTCCTATACTGATACATTTGGGATGGAGAAGTGAGAGGAATAGGTAGAATGAACTAATGAAAACAAATTCAATAAATGTGTCATCTCTCAAGGTAGAAGGAATAGGTACTAAATCCTATGAACTTGTCATCAATGGAAAAATACCAAGTCTATTTGAGCCATGTCATATTCACAATGATCAAGGGTTGGATAGAAATTTAAAAAAAGGAATGGATAAATGGTCCAATAAGCTTGGCCATATGATTCTTAAACCTAGAAGAGACAAGGTCTTGGCCTTGAATCATAGGACTCATTCTAGTTGTGCATAGGATTTTCGTACTTATATATCATTTGATCTTTGTTGTTAGTTAATTACAAGTTTTATTTGACATTGTTCCAACATATCATCATATAGATTGTAATGCTTACACAATTTTGTTTTTTCAAACGAAATACATTTTTTAAAATAGAATTTCCCTCTATTTTGGCAACACTAAACACATTTTTAATTAAATTTTCTCAAGCAATGTTTTATATTAGTTAATTAGGAGTATAATTTAATCGTCAACATAGATTAACTACTAAGATTAAAGGTAAATAAGCTACCCATCATATTTAATCCAATTGTTTTAGATTAAACTACCTAATCATAAATTACTACTGAATGCATGTCTCTAATGTTTGTTTCATCCTCTATGTTGTCTTTTCATCTATTTTATCATCCATTCAAGCTCATCAAGTTTGGTTTTCATATGTAAGTATACAATTAGATTTGTTATGAGCTAGCAAGTTTGATGAATATTAAATGTGAGAACTTCTTCTTTTTGCTTCCATAAACATATGAAACATTTTGACATGTATTTATAACAACTCTTCTTCTTTATTAACATACACCAACCATGTTGATGTGGTTGCAATAGTGTATTATCATCAATACACACAAATGCAATATGTTATGATTAGAATGTTTTTTTGAAAAAAATATTTAACCAATCAAAATTTATAACACCATTTTTGTGACATATTTTATAATCAAGAAATCATATATTTAGTATTCCTATCATAATTTTTACGTAGTTTAGCTATTTTTCAAAATCAATAGCACACCCATTGTGTGTCAACATACCACTAACACTAATTTGTACATTGTCCTTTACACTCATATATATACCATATATCTGGCAAGAAAAATAAAATGTTAGTATAGAAAACAAATTACATTGTTATTAAACATTAATTTGAATATTGTCCTCTACACTCATACATCTTGCAAGAAAAATAACATGTTAGTATAAAAAAAAACAAATTACATTGTTATTATTTGTAGTGGAGAGGAAATGTATCTATAACATTAATTTATAAATTATCCTTTACGAAAAAACTAACACATCAATTAAAAAACAATTTATATTTTTAAATAATTTTGTTATATAAATAATAACTCAATAATCTTTAGCTTTTTATTCTTATATCGTTTTCACATTTATTGTACAACCATGTTAAAGCATTCCTTCCTATCAAGATATTCCATTTATCACTAAAGTGTATTGAAATGCATTGAATTTCTGGACCACATATTGTACTTAGCACAATTTCAAAAGGATTTTGTATTGCAACACAATTTCAACCTATTCATTATCAAATGTCACACCAAGATGGTAGGGGTACATTTTTGGCATCATTTTCTAATTGCAATTATTTTCCAAGCTCGAGCTTATTAAATGATTTATTTAAAAAAAATTGGAGCGGTTGCTTTTCAACAATTTGATTTAGGGAAACTACTACATCACACATTTGTAGGTGGCGCCCTCCAATAATTTCATTCATAACATAAACTACCACGTCAAACATAATTGGTATATAATTATAAAAAGTTACATTGGAAAATGTGAAATAAGATTCTAATTATAAATGAAAATGAAAATGAAAATTTTGATTTGATCTTAAGCTAAGAATATTTTGATTTGATCTTAAGCTAAGATAAAAATTCAAAATTAGAATATTTAAAAATTTTAATTTAATTTTTATTAATTATTTATTTTTAAAAATAATTAATTATATATTTCAAAATTATGGAAATTAAAAAAAATCACAATTTTTAATATAAAGTAAAGCAAATTAATTAATTTTTATTATTTTTAAAATATAATAAATAAAAGTTTATTTTACTAAAATGTACCATCATCATAATTATCATTAAAAGTTAAAGTTGATATTGAATTAAACATGATGAAAAATTAATGTTGATGTTGAATTGAAAATTAAATGGATAAAAACGTAGTAAAGAAGACGAAATTAAGGTGACGAATATACTTTTATTAATCCATAATGAAGTGACAAATATGCTTTGTCTTAGTCCATAATGATGCAGCCCAATCTAAAACAACAACATCAAGGATAAGGAGTAAATAATTTACATTTATCTTGATAAGGAGTAAATAATTTACATTTATCTGGATAAGGAGTAAATAATTTACATTTATCTTGATGTTCTATTTTTTATCATAATTAAAATTTAATTGTTAATATTTGTGAATGATTGTTGAAGAAAAAATATTTAAAAGATGGTATAATGTTTTAAAATAAAATGTTATATTTTAATTTTTATTTGTATATGTTGAAATTGAATTAGTTAGATGATCATTATTATTGCATATAATTGATTGTATAGAGAAATTTAAGGGATGTTTCCCCATAATAGTGGATGACATCCCTAGTAAACCCATAGGGGTAAATTAGTGTTTCTAACCTAGGGGCATTCAAACCATGTACTTATTGTGAACATAACTACATAGATGCTCAACAACATTGGCTGCAATTGGTTGTGGGGAAACCTAAGGAACACTTCCTCACATTCATAAACCCACTGGAGTACACTCAGGGAGGGGGTGCTCAAGGCCAAGTAATCATTAACAATTAGCTCACAAAGTAATATCTTTCCCTAAGCGGGGGAGAATTACAATTTTTTTCACAACCATTTGCGCTACACCCAATTTACACACAGACACACACACACACACACACATTGATGTAAAATCATTCTTGGAGTTTTAGCAATCCCGCATCACCCAAAAAAATGTTTTTATTCTATTTCTGTTTTATTTCAAGTTTTCTAGATTTTCAGTGCATAGATAGTGGTCCAATATTTTCATTGGCATACTCTCAAAACTTGGAATCGGATGTTGAATTTTGTATATGATTTATAGAATACAATATTATACCCCACACCAAATTTCAAAAGCAAATATAGAGCTTAGGCCTTGCACCCAATTCCATGACCAATGTGCAAAAACATTTTTGAATAGATATCGGATTAGTATTTTGACTATAACACTCTCATTTCTTGGATTCAAGCCCTGAAATTCAGATTATCGAAATTTTATACCACATAGATGCCCAATTTTATGTCTAGTTCGGAGTTCAATTGTGTGTCTATTGTTGCATCTTGTATTGCATCTGATTTTGGGCCTAGTATTGCATCTAAACTAGAATGCAATGCTTTCCATGTGTTATTCATATGGTGATAAATGGCTAGAATTTTGATCAACGCGTTCTCATACTTTGGACTTAAGGTCTTAAATTTGGAACAAGGAAAATTTTAGGGGCTAAATTATGTCCATGGGACAATATTCCATATTTTTTCAAAAAAGAGATTTGCCAATTTCCAATTTTTTTCTAAAATTATTCGCTAAAATTCTATAGGATCAAAGTATTTTACTCTAAAAATCAACAAAATTTTCTAGAAACTATATAAAATCCTTAGAAATTTTGAATATTTTCACAAAAATATCACTAAATATTTTATGGTTGGCATTTTAAGAATTAGTAAGATTAAACAAGGTTTCTACACTGCAAGAAAAGTATGGATTCTTAATAATCTCCTTGATTTGAAAATGTTGTAGATGACACATTCCTCTATATTCTCACCAAATTTCATAAAAAAAATATCGAGTAGTGTCTCGGCCAATTCATGCCATGTTCAGAGACCATGCACAAAATTACAAATAAAAAAGTTAGTATTTGGTCTTGTTCACAACTAATGTTTGGATTCAAAATCTGAAATGTTTACAAGATGTATAGGACATTATCCTCTATATGCTTTCCCAATTTGATAATAAAACAATTATTGAGTTTAAAGGGTCCAAATAATTTAATTGCATGCACCATATAAAAGGCTAAAATTTGGAAGTCGAAGAGTTAATTATTGGATTAATTGTAAAGTGTTTGAGTAGCCCAAGGAAATGAAAAGACTTGGGAACCAACTCCTTATTGTCACATAGGTTAAATACTTGAGATGCTGATTTAATAGGGAAATTTAGCTCTCCATTGTTTTGTGAACAGGCATGAGAGCACTGGCCATTGGATTCTAATAAAAATTTATTGAACTAATCATTGGAAGCTTTGTTGTGTATCGATATTAATTCTCAATGTGTTTTGTATTGAATTTCATTCTCTGTTAATTATATGGTATTGTATTGTGTGACTTTGATTTTCAAGGGGGGTCACTCATTGCTACATCATACGGTATCAAATTTGGTGACAAATATGGGAGGAGAAAAAAAGAGTTGTAAAGGAAAAGATAACTTGACACCTAGGAAAGCATGATATGTTCAAGAGAAGCTACTAAAGTTAAAGAATGTGTTGATAGTAGAGGGGGGGAAATATTACAATTTATCCAGTAGAGATGAATAAATATGCAGTCTTCTAAAAGTCATCTATATACTCTCCAATTTTCATTAAAAAATATTGAGTTTAAGGGGTCTCAATAATTCAATTATAGAGTGCCACATAAAAGGACAGAATTTGGAATACAAAGAGTCAATTATTGGAGACTTGTTAATTGTAAAAGTGTTTGAGTTTCCTAGGGAAATGATAAGACTTTGGTACCAAGTAATTATTTCCCCATATCTCAAATGCTTGAGATATTGATGTAATAGGGGCCTTTATCTATCCATCATTTTGTAAAGAAGTAGTCTAAAACCACAATGTTTTTCCCCTTTTCCGGTGGCTTTTTCTGGAAGAGTTCCTCTATAAATTCGGTGAAATTACGCGTGGGTCAGAGTTCCAAGGATGTGGTGACATAGTTCCTCTATGGAACTCTACCCCTAGGGGTTTTCTCCCATTTTAAACTGACCCAGATGCTCGAAAAATCGAGTAGATTTCCAGATCGATGTGAACTTTTCCAAAATTAAGTTGTCAGATTCTGCCCACCAAGGTGCAAATCGTTGTGCTTTTAGACAATACCTTTTGTAAAAAGGTATGAGAGATCGACTATTGGATTCTAATAAAACTCTATTTAATTAGTTTATAGAAGTTTTTTTGTGTACTGACATTAATTCTTTGTGTGTTTTGTATTTAAATTTAGTCTTTGCTAAGTATGTGGTATTGTGCTTCTAATATGTGACATTGATTTGCTTCACACTCATGTACTATTGAATTTTTGTGCCCCAAGACAAGGAAAAGTTCAATCTTGGAAAATCCTCGAGCTGCTTGAAGAATTATTTGCACTAAGAAAACTAGGTTAGGATGCTTGGGATGGAATTTTTGTTGGAATGCTCTAAGTATAATCATTGAGTTTCCCACCATTGCTCCCACATGAAATGCTTGATATTTTAGGAGTAAGAGGCCTTTGAAGAGGGATAAACCATTGACTTCATTTTTCAAGGAAGTCCCAACCACCCAAGAATAGTTTGTTTATTGATTTCCTTTAGTGTCAATGATTACTCCCCCCACACCTACCACACCTAGATTTCTTTTCATGATGCAAATATATATATATATATATATATGATGTTTCCGCATATTTTTCCATTTTTGGAAGTCCACCTCTCCCATTTTCAACTACTAATTTACAGTAGGGAAAGGTCTACCAAGCTTGATTTTCATCTAAATGATTTGATCCTATAGTAAGTCTCAAAACTAGACATTTTATGGGGATTGATCCCATTGGATTTAATCTCTTCAAAAATCAATGTTTAACCACTCCCTTGAGGACTAGAGGATTCATGCTTGAAGATGAGATGCCTATAAGCAAGCCAAATTTTTCTTGGAAAATATTTTGTGAGAGCCATTCAATATTATTAAATTATCTTAATTTTACGAAGTACCTAGTTATGAGTGACTACGAGTTAATAACATATGACTCCAGTCCTAAAAAGGTTGAATAACATAACACCAATCCTCAAAACCAATATATTAAGGATACTTTGTAAAATCACACTCAAGGATCAAGTGTTTGGTTGTTTCTTCAATAATTTTGGCAAAACATCTGGTGGGCCCCTAAGAACCACTTTTATGGAGGTTATAAAAGGTCTATATCTTTTTTTGTGGCAATATCAATACAAAGAAACATAATTTTGAAAGGTTTTCTCCCCCATAGATTGCCTTCTAGATTAGAGAGGCAAGGGGCAAGTCTTGATTCACTAACTTCCTAGCATATCCAAAGATTACATAAATGTGTTGTCATAAGGGTCCTACTCTCGTGATTCCTTCATCCCTTTACTTAAATTTGTTGTTCCTTTTATATGAGATAAGACGTTAAGAATTTGATGCTTTCATGCCGATGTGTAAGAATCACAAAATTCATATAAATCAATAATAAGACAAAGAACCAACATGTAAATGAAATCATATACCAACAATGGATCTGATAATATGTAAACTCATATAAATCCCAGTAACAAACAAAGAACAACATGCATAGAATATCTGACAAAAGAAAGTGGATCTAATCAATAATAACATAAATTATACTATGAAAAATTAAGGAGCCATACTTGATTAGATGACCTAGTAGCAACCATTACCTTGACAGCTCCAATATGTGCAAATGAAGGTGGGGGGATGACTCTCCACCCAACCAACCCCCAGCCAATGGATGAGGCCCCCGAGCCCCCAACAATTAACCCTATGCCAGTGCTATCTTGCTTTCCTCTTTCTTGGCTCCTCTAGATCTCTCCTTCCAAAATGCCAAAAGACCCAAAAAGACCCCCCTCTCTTCTTCTCCTCCTCCTTTTATCTCCCCCTCTTCCCATTTTTCTTCATTTCTTGTAATGCAATTTGTTTTCCCTCATTTTTCTTTCATATTCCCCATTATATTATTTACCCCTATTATTTATTATTTTACATTTCATTATATATTCCCTTTTTATTATTTTACCCCTTTTTTTATTATTTTACATGAGGGTTGTTACATACTTCCCCCCTTCAGGAAACTTCGTCCCGAAGTTATAATCTTCAAGCAATAAATACAATACTTATTTAATCAATCAATCAAGTAAATACCAGAGTATATAGGTAGCTAGTACTATTGTGAAGTTTAGAGATTTATATGTGTGGCCAACACGTACAAGTCTCCAAACCACACTAATACAATCAAACTCCCTAAGTTACAACATGCTCTTAAGTAATTCCCTATGAGTCTAGTATGCAACCATAGCAACAATTATGCATCATACACACATAACAATTAATTAATACTTTATAACTATGTATTTGTTTACTTCCTCTTTCCTTACTCACCCTCTCCCTAAGAATCATACCATTTGCCACCTCCATAAACCTCCCCTTCAACTCCGGATGGTCCCGCTCGCCATGGAATGGGACCTATACTGTAACCTGTCCGCGGATCATACAATAGGCATCAGAAGCTCCCCGGGAAGTTACTGTGGCATTGCCACCTTCCCAACTTCTGGTAACAGTACGGCCTCAACGGATTCTAACCAAAATCTGGGCCTCATCGGTACCAATTGGCATCTGGCTCCCGGTACCCGATTCTAATATCGGGATCATTATACCCCAGGGAATCTCGGAAGGCTAGCCTAAACATCCTCCACATCACCCTCAAGGCACTAGCCCCAGGCATAAGAAGTCCTTCTACATAAACCTCCCTCTCGATGAGTATGTCTCCAACCGTCGACTCTGGTCACATCATAAGTTCTCTGGGAAGTATCTGTGGCATTGCCACCTTCCCAACTTCTAGTACTAAATTCAAGAGCTGCTAGCATAGAGCTAATTGTTGGGCTTGTCCCCCAGCCCATAATATATTTATAGTAGCCATTCTCATTCATGGTTATGGGCTCCCACGAAATCATAGAATACTTAGCCTCATCAGGCTATTTGAGTGGTTCACCTGGAACAACTGGCACTTTCCATAATGAATAATCATTAGTAACCATTTCTCAATATAATAATATCATGGATCAACCTTGAATCATGTGCTAACAAGAATTTCTAGCCACCAATTCATATTGCATTACATTGCATCATAATCCATTGTCACGATAAGCCATGCCAAGTTTAACATCTAATGCATTTGGGTGCTCTGTGCTTACCATTCTAACATAACTGGTCATGATACTTTCATAATTTCTCTAAGCATCTCATTAATATGCCATGATAAGCTACCATATTTCAACATTAGTACTATCAACATGGAGTAACAACTCACATAATTCATCATCATATCAATTATGCATTCTATGGGGAGCAATAAGGATTAGCATGAAACGATAACATGTCATACCAAATATCTAATATAATCTCTTATTCCGCACTAATACATGACAGAGCTGTGAAATACCATATTAAACCACAACATGATTTTATACCATTTAGGTGCCAAGTGCCATTTATCTCTAGATGCCATGATAAAGCTATAAAACGCTAAATTAATATCATCGCGAAATAATATCATTTTAAGTTCCACACGTCATCTATCTTATAATGCACCATAACGTCATGAAATAACATCATGAAGTATCACATGCAACACCCATGGCTATAAATCTCATGGATAGAAATAAAAACATCAAATTTCACATGAATACTGCATGACCATGAAGGCGTCATTCTAAGAAGAACATGTAATACAGCGATATCATGAACCACATAACTTACATTTCAAGATGCCATAAATAAAACTATAAATTACCAATTGAGTATCAACCATTAGTGCATCATGTACCTCATGTCCTATACATATGGAAACCATAATAAATTGAGTCTCCACATGAAACGTGCATCATGAAAACTAAGTAGCAAAATGAAAAACTGAGTATCATCATGAAATATGCAACATATTGCCTCTAACTTCAGAAACCATAAGAAACTATGAAATACTATCTCAGTATCAACATGAAATATTTATAATATGTCTCCTAAGTCTAGATCTTATAAAATACTGACTCGATATCAACATGAATTAATAGAACCAATCCATGTATCACAAGATCAAGTCTACTCAAAGAGGTAAGGAAACTCGTGACCACAAGTTAAGTGGTTGTGCTAGTTACGTAGTGTAGACATCTTGTTGAAAGATGGAATTAGGATGTAGAATGGAATGTAGTTCATTATTGAGTCACATGATAGAAGATAAGTGTTGAATAGGGGTTTCCTTTAGCATGAGATTACAATCCATCCGTTGTCTACTCTAATATAATAGGACACTCGCCAAGAGTATTCCTTGGGATGCATTTCATTCCCTTGACCATGACTCTAAAATATTCCTTACCTCCCAATTTCCAAATCAATCTATTTTATTGGTAATATTTCCTATATGGTATGGTTTTCTTTCTAGAGTGTCAAGAATTGTTAGACTCGTGATTTATTTTCTTGGAACATAAACAAACCAAAGGTACCATGTGATAGCTTTCTAATTTGTGAGATACTTAGCATCTTGGTGGCTTGGTCCACGAAATATTTTTTTTAATGGTTGTCTAACTCCAACCCTGACTTTTCTTTTCAATGTGCATGTTAAAATCGTTAAACTCTTCCCCTCAATAGACCACCCCTTTTGTACATCAAAGCATTCCCCTTTTCCCTTTGTAAATAAATAAAACACAAAACCCCCTTTTTAGTTCCAATCTATATATCTATTAAATCCATACATCTCTAGTTTCACTTAGTAATAACTAAAGCTGAATAAAACTACAGTATCTAAGGCTATTACTTACCTTAACTCAACTTTACTACTACGCTACTTGGTTGGCTTTGCTGCTCAGAATGGATGGCTGCTGCGATACTTGACATGGCTTGCTTACGCAGCTTGGCGGGATACTCGAGACTGGACTACAAAGATGCTGGCCTAGTACAACCCTTGTTACTACAGTTGTCACTTATTCTTAACGTGCTATGCTATCGCAGGTAAATAAAGGTCTCTATTTGCTATTTGCTACTCGCTTTTCATACATCTAGGTTCTCTCAATTCGATCTAAGCCCTTCATTCTAAACTTCTCGCTATGGATAGAGCTAAAAAAAATCACATGGTAATTGATCCCATTCCAAAGCATACTCCGGATCATTCAATGAGGTTATTTAGTTTATAAAAATAAGTAAGTTATAGAATCAGTGCTGCAATTGTGTTGTGTTATATACAATAAGTATCATTGGGAGGCTACTACTCAGAAGCATATAAATAACGTAAGCCCAAGAGTATAAGTTTATATACGTCGTAGGAATCTCCCTTTTATTAACCCATCTCCTTCATGTTTAGATGCCCTACTTTCACACTCACAAGGTTCGAGAGCCATTCCATCCCAAAAAATATATAAATAAAAGGGTATATAAATAAAGAATTTTGCACCATCCATTATCAAAATTCTCAAAGAAAACAATTCGGACTCAATGGAAAAATATATAAATAGTGACTTCAAAGTTAAACTTATTGATTTGTATTAGGAAAAACATATCCATCGATAACCCTACCACACATTCACACATACTTCAACAATAACTGTGTTTTTCTCGACTGTGCATAAAGGCTGAGTGAAGGAAAAGCCAACGTTCCTCACCATATAGATTCAATTTTCACTCATGATGCAATGAAGGGACCATATTTTACTGCTAGTTGCAACCCAACTAAGGGCCTTCAACTGAGTTAAAGGACAGTTTGTGAATGAGTTAAAGGCCAGATGACCTATCCTTCCTCCATTATTTCATAATATTTGAGTTGAATATGCGTTATTTATATTAATAGCGATGAATTCCCACAATCTATTTATCTAGTATTCTATAGATTAATTCATAGTATACCAATTTCAAATCTGCTAGATTTAATAGTGTAATTGTCATCTATTTCAAGCAGGCTTTATTAGTCTAAATACCCAGTTTGACTAATGAGCTCCCATTTGTGTAGTGAGTGGAGATATCCGTGTTCTTTTACAAGGTCCTCTTAACTTTTGTATATTTGCAATACAAAACCTCTAATTAAGATTTTTTACAGATTAATCTAAATTATTGTACAATAATTAAAATTTATCATACAATAATCTAAATTACATGTAGATTAATTAAAATTTATTAAACTAAAATTGAAGTTATTTGTACAACTTGGTTTTATCTATAATCCTTTTTTGGGTTATGAAATGAAGATATAGGTAGTAGTCTTGTAAACCAAAACCTATAGTATCAAACACTTCAATATAAAATTTGTGAATGTGATCATAAGGGGACTCTAATATCATTCCAAAACTAATATATTTATTTTTAAATTGTTCTGAAAGCAAAAATATTTATTCTTAAATCGTTCTGAAAGCAAAAGGAGTAAATACTTATTTTTAAACCATTGTGAAACCAAATCT
The DNA here is from genome assembly GCA_027924585.1 of Larix kaempferi. NCBI lineage: Eukaryota > Viridiplantae > Streptophyta > Pinopsida > Pinales > Pinaceae > Larix > Larix kaempferi. Next base: position 42,921,612 of record BSBM01000017.1, read on the forward strand.
ATGGATTGCAACGTGTGAAACATGCCTGCGTTGTCAAGTATATCATCCTTTTATGGAGAATGATTGGGAACTGCAACTTCTACCTATTGTTGCCCAACCAGGTCTAGGATTGTTTCCTAGGTTCTCCATTGTTTCTTCAATTTTGGTTTCTATTTTATTATTATTATTCTTTTTTAATTCCGTAAGCACAATAATGACCTAAACATTGCCCATCCACCAAATGCACTTGAGCTCAGGGATGAGTTGCGTTTCTAGTTTTGTTTACAAATATTGTATGGTGGTAGATGTCCAATTTACGAATGTAATTTGTTTGGCATTTATGCTATGCTTGCAAGTATTTGCTGGTTATTAAAAAAATATTGATGTTTCCTTTCAAAACAAATCTTACAATAAGTGTATTCTAATATAATACCTTAGTCACCTTTATGCTGTGCATAGAGGCTTCTATCTACGCTAATAGTTGTAGATTGTTATGGCAATCGTAGGATTAAATTCTCAGCCAACTCATTGCTCTTTTTTAAATTGGATCATATTGGTTTTTTTTTTTTAATCAGGATCAGAGAATTAGCTTTGATGATTTTGCTTAAGTAAATTGATGTAATTCGAACAAAATACTTAGTCACAATGGAACTTCTATTATTGCACTATCAAACAACAGCTTTGAGCTCAATGGATATTCCATTGAACTATTCAAAGCTATATTGTTGTAGAGTCAACAACATTTCCTATCGAAAATGAAGACATTGTTTTATCAACTCTTTTATACCCAAGAGGGTAGACCGTAGAATCACTCTTCCATAATCTTCTTTAATTGATTCCATCTATTGATGGTCAATTGATTGTTGGTTTTCAAGTGCTAGGATTTCCTGAAAGAGCATTCAGCATAGATTTTCCATCAAATTAAGCACTTCTGAACAAGGGATTGCATAGAAATTTGCTTTTGTAGAGCAAATATATTAAAGGTAAGATTCACAAAATTCATATAAATCTATAATAATACAAAGAACCAACATGCAAATGAAATCATATACCAACAGTGGATCTGATAATCTGTAAACTCATATAAATCCCAGTAACAAACAAAGAACAACATGCATAGAAGATCTGACAAAAGAAAGTTGATCTAATCAATAATAACAGAAATTATACTATGAAATATTAAGGAGCCATACCTAATTAGATGACCTAGCAGCTACCATTACGTTGACAGCTCCAATGTGTGCAACTGAAGGTGGGGGGATGACTCTCCACCCACCCAACCCCCAGCCAATGGTTGAGGCCCCCGAGCCCAAACAATTAACATTATGCCAGTGCTATCTTTCTTTCTTCTTTCTTGGATCCTCCAGAGCTCTCCTTCCAAAATGCCAAAAGACCCAAAAAGGACCCCCTCTCTTCTTCTTCTCCTCCTTTTATCTCCCCCTCTTCCCAGTTTTCTTAATTTCTTTTAATGCAATTTGTTTTCCCTCATTTTTCTCTCATATTCCCCATTATATTATTTACTCCTTTTATTTATTATTTTACATTTCATTATATATTCCCTTTTTATTATTTTATCCCTTTTTTAATTATTTTACATGAGGGTTGTTACACTATGTAGACTATAATTTCTTCCATCTTAACCATACACCCACCTCTAAAATTTCCCAATAAGATAGGTGATAAAGGGTAGTAATACCTTGTTTTGGCATATTTTAAGAGAGCATATTCATCCTAAGTTATTGGTGTATGACCCATAATTTTATTTTCCTAGATTCTAATGTGATTTCCATTGCCTATGATATAGGATAGATGATTATGAATGAAAAGGATTGAGACATTATAGAGTCACTTGATAGGGGATTCATTCACAAGTGACAAGGGATCATCTATGATTCTTATATGTATTTTCTTAAAATACTTGCAATGCAATACTTCTTTACACTAGGACACTTTTCCAATTATGTATCTCCATAGGATTTTGGTACCCATATCTTGATTAACAATCATTGGATCTCATATTGTTAATCATCCCCTCTTGGATTAATCTCAAACTATGTTTAAATGGAAATTTTTGATATTTTATTTTCCATCTTGCCACAATAAGTGTCTTATCTCTTTCCTAAGAGTGTGAATAATACTACCACTACGAATATAAATGAAATTAAGAAAGTTGGGAGTGCCAATATCACATACTTGATGAGGAATACACAACTCATACAAGCCATTGGGATCCATAGCTTAACATTTTAATTTTTAATTTTATGAAAAGTGGGTATCCAATATACTTCTTTAGAATGAGTGAGTGGTATTTGAATGCCCAAAGACCTAGGTATTCTATTGGAGTTACACTTAGCATCTGATCACACTTTCTATTCTTTGGAATGACTAAGAAGAAGAGATGTTTCTTTTAGTATTGTTAATTTTTCCTTTAGAGTCATCCAGATAATTATCTAGTATAGCTTTAAATCTCTAAGTTATGTGTTGGTCACTCAAATTGCTTAATTAATTCACAGACAGAGTGCTCAATATAAATTTTCAATCCAGGTAAGTCTGGTTATTTCAAAGGAAATCAAGCAAAATATATGCATAAAAACTCAGTAACTGATTTAGTAAACTATAAGTCACCCAATTCATTCAAGAAATACCTTGCAACCTACTTACTAAGTCTGTACTTTGATCATCGATCAATCAACTTTAAATTTTAATTCAATCTTCAAGAATCAAAATATTTCATTATCATAAAACAATCCTTCAAATGATATCAATTCTGGAAATAACTGCTTCAAGAGAAAAATAAGTATTTTACTTTTGCAAGAAGTTAAATCCTAATTTACCAGAAGAATGTATTCTACAGTTGCAACATACAATAATAAGGATCAAGCCTCTCACTCAAAGAAAGCCACACATAGTTCTACCAGTTTCAGTAGTTCATAAAGAAAACAAACATAAATGAAATTCAGTGACCGAGCACAGGTGTAACAACAATCATTCTATGTTTCAATAACACACTTCAAAAAGGGGATTCACACACCATACAATCAACTGTTTCAACATTCCACACTTCTATCTAATCAACTATTCAACAAAAAATGATAGGAGCTATGAATGAAGAATAAAACCCTGAGTAATCACATTCTTCAAAAGCTTGAAGTTAAATCAAATCGCAATTCCACACCAAATCAAACTAAAGAAACTAAGTAACTAGCTAATTGGGAAAATCGGAGAGAATGTGGGCCCTTTCCTCCTAACAGAGATTCCTCTACACACTACAAAGAACCAATACTCAGAATATCAAGGAAATATTGTTAATTTCATTAATATAGTAAAGTTGGATACAACATGCCTTCACTCCTGTTACAACCCTTCTTTTCCAATCATAAGCTTAACCCCCCCCCTTTGCCCTGTGATCCACCCAATTCTCTTCTAAATACCAATATGAAACAGTTCAGATCCTTCAAATTTGGACAACCATGAGGATCGAAGATCCTCAAGTTATCGAATCAATAATGGAAATAGAAACAGTTACATACATTATTACAAAATAGAAACCGTTCCATAAACATCTCTGATCTTAACAGTTTGAACTGATTCAGCACCAAATGAGTTTCATCCAGCCACGTAAATGAGAAACTTAAGTTGCCTCTTGCAACCACCTGAGTTGGTGTCTTGAGAAGTTGGAAATGCTTTCCACGTACTCTTCCATCTATGTGTATCAAAAGGTTGACACTCTTGAAATCCTTGTGGTCTCGATTTCTTTCATTAATCCATCACAAGTTAGCTTAATTAAGACACAAAATCCATAAACACGGATAGACTATGAGCATTAATTCAACAAAGTAATAATGAATTATACCTGCTCAAGATCATGCCTTCTTTAAGGAATATAACACTGTGGATACATTAATAAATCAAAACAGTGTGGAAGTATCATAGGAAAAGTAAGAAAAAAGGGTCATTTTTGGCACCCAACATATCCCCCCAACTGTACAATTGCATTTCCTCATGCAACAACTTCCATTGAATCTGAATCTGAATCTGGGTCAAAACTTCTTCTGTGGAAGTTGGTGAGATTGAAGGAGGATTCGGGATCATCTCCCTTGTGCATGTATCCCTTGCAATCAACTAGTTCTTCCCAACACTTCATCTCTGCCTTTTTAGTCAACTTATATATGCTCTTATACTTATTTTTCAGGCACCAAATATTAGAGGAGACCTAAATCTCAATCCCATCCAGTTCGTTCCACAAGTAACATACTCAGGAACTCAAGATAAGGCATTATTGAGATTTTCAAAACAATAAGGATCCCTTGTTATCATAGGCTCGGAAGAAGCTTCCCATATGGATTTACTGCCTTCTAATGCATAAGATTTTTGTTGTGATATGATCCTTACAAATGTATCTATAACCTCCTTCTGAAGTAATGTCATTTGGTTATCCCTTCGTGGAGAAGAGAAAAATTCTTTATGTCTAACAATAATAGTAGCAGGGGATTGTGGTTCGCCTCAGATCCACAAAGTAGAACTATCCTCGTTTCTTTGAATGGTCTGAGAGGCATTCCACCAATTCGTATGGTTGGTGACAAAGGAAGTAAATTCCCTTAGGTGTACATCCCCTATAAAAGGAACAAGATTAAACTGAACATTGATGAAGCAGGCTAACTCATGTAAATACAATTCACATAATAGATTTTGTTCATAAATTCACTCTGGGCAAAAGTGTCCAAGAATTGAGGAGTTGTAACCAATTTATGGGGCCTTCCTTCCTTAAGAGCCTTCAGCTTAAAAAGGGTCAATTGCTCATATAGGAAAACTGAATCAGAAGGTGATGGGCCCCTGCAAATTAGTAACTCCTGGTCAAGTGCATACATCTACTCATTTTCTTGCTTCATGGCTTTAAACTTCTTAAGTTCCTTCAACTCTTCTTGCAATTTCTCCCAGCGAAACCTTTGGAAAGTCAATTCTTCAGCCCATTTTTCTCTGAGTTCCTTAATGACCTTCATGTGTGTAAGCAGAGGAACCATCCCATCCCCATAAAGCATAACCTGATGTTTCCATTTATTTATCTCAACCTTCAGCAGAGAAATGTCTTATTCTATCACCTAAGCCTTTTCATCTTCTTCATCCAATTCAATAACCTCCAAGGGATTCTAAACCTTTGTATCATCATCGACCTCCCTGGATAGAGCTTGATCCTGAGTTGTTGGTTCTTGTGTTACAGGAACTAAACTTTGTGTTTCAACAGATTCTTTATGTGTCACAATATCGGGAATCTCAACAACTTATTTTGGTGCCTCTAGTTCTTTTGTTTCAGTGGCTTATTTCTCTTTCTGTGTCACTGATTCTTGTTGCATAGTGGCATTCTATTGAGTTACTGGATCCTTTGTTACAATATCTCCTTCATGTGTTACTAGTTCTTGTGTTTCAGCGACCCCTATATGCTAAGGAAACTCTTCCTTCATAATAATATCCTCAAGCTCATTACCCACTAGTTCTTGTTTATTAATGGTTGACTCGGAAATTGGTTCTAGAATCTCAAAGTTCAGACTTCAAGATGGAGGGTACCACAAAACATCTGTCGAAGTCTACTACTGACCACACATATTTAGCTGGCCTTCGACCATACATCGGTCTGGCACTTGCAAGGAGCGGTCGGAGAAGCAAAAGCACTAGATTTTTATCCTTTGGTCGATGAGGTATTTAGAGAGCTCAGCAAACAATCAAACACAAGTTAAACAATACCTCCACATGCACAGAAAGTTGACTTCACGATAGTCGAACCTCTGTCAGATGCTGAAAAGGAAGAAGACTACGAAATCCAACTCCACTTGAACACATTTACCTTCCAGACCAAGCATATTGTGGAGATGAATCCCCTTGGGATTACAATGACAACACATCAGGACCCTCCATAGGTAGTCGAACAGTCGAATGAGAGTACACAATCAGATAAGCCACATCCAGAATATGCTCTCACGAAAGAAAACATCTGATGGATAGCCGATGAAATATCTCAAGCCCGACGGAACAGGGAGACCAAAGTATAAGGAAAGGGGAAAAGGAAGCTTGTTATCCAAGAACTGACAGAAGAGGATGAAGCCGAAATCTTCAACAGCGCGACACATATTCTGGCCGACGTCACCAAACAAAAGATCCATGTCAAAGATCAATTCAAGAAATTTCTGGAAGTAGAAAGATCCCACAATCGACCACCACCCCAGAAGAGATCCAAGCTCATAGTCGAATCCCATGTCGACCTTACACAAATTCCACCTCCACCATCTTCGGCCATTGTTATCGAAGACGAAAATCTTTCGAACCCCCCAGTTCCCATAGCACTTGCACCCCATTCATCCCTTAATCTTCCAGATACAGTGCAAACACTTCATCATCCACTAAGAGCAAAAATTCAAGCTGATAATGACCTGGACCAGTTTATAGCTTAGCTTCCCTCACTTTTCCCCCACTAGTGACAATTAATCACTAAGAGACCTGTCATCGCTGATCCAAATCTCCTGGTCGATTCAGCTCCACCCAACGCCTCTACAACCAACCTACCATCTCCACTGAGAACCGAAGAACCCCAAGTTGTCGGATATACTCAAACCTGACTAGACAGAAATCCTGATCCGACCAACAATATACTCGCACAAGAGACTTCATTTTTCATCCCTTTCCCAGTCAAGCCAATGGTGGAAGACCTGACCCCACCTCGACATTCAGTCAAGCCCCCAGAAATTCCACCAGAAAATACTAACTATGTCAATGACGAAACACTTATCCCTGAATTATTTCTACCCCAAGTTAGTCTGGTTCCATCAGGCAGTCCCGAATCCCCTCCATCACTACCAACAGATGAAGCTCCAACTTCACCCTCAACTCCAGTGGATCCCAGTTTTCCATCCCCTACCCTACCGACGGTACCAATCCAAATTCAACAACATAGCAGAATGAAGATCAAGCAGAAACTACCACCGTAGTAGCACCAGAAGAAACCAGTACAGCAGCACCAGAAGAATCCAGTCAAGCAGTACTAGAACAGGCCAACACATCAGTAGCAGAAGATGCAGACATAGCAAGCACAGCACTAGAAATAACAAGCCAAGCGCATACAAAGCAAGTAGTTGCCGACAAGCAAGTAGATTCAGAAAAACAGACAGAAGCGGTCGACCAACAAAAAGGACCAGATCAACAAAAAGAGGCTACCGACAAAGCACAACATAAAGGAAAAAGGAAGCAGCGGAAATAAAAGAAACGTCAAGAGAAAGAACGACAGAAGCAGAGGCCACAACAACATCTTCAACATATTCAACAAGAAAGTTGTTTGTCAGTGCAATTAGACTAGTTTGGGCCAATTTCCACGTATGACCCACAAGAGGCAACTTAGGAAGAGCTCGACCTACTTGAAGATGCAGTTACCAGAGAACAAAGGAATAAAAGAATTGAAATTCAAGAGCACATCTAGAAATTGCAAGAGGAACAAACACCATTTTTGGCTAAGTGTGAGGACCTAGCGTAGCAAGTTGTCCCTCTACCATCAAGTTCCGACACGACAAGTCCGCTCGACAAGGCATATAAAATATTCAAGAGTGTCGTGTCGACTTTGAAAGATGAATTGACCAAGAATCAACGAGATCAGGCCGCATAAACATCAACCTTAATGGCAAGTCAATATACAACGTTCACAGCAGCTCATAGCCTACTAACACAGTATACCCAGTAGGCATCCATAGTAGCTAAAGTCTTGAGTAACTAGTACACTCACTATGGAACTATATTTAAAGAAATGTAATGGACACGTGAGTTACTCAACACACTACATCAACAACGACAAACCGCCGATGAAACACTCACTCAAACCGTCGACGAACAAATCATTCTAGAAAACAGAAAACTTGAAAAAATGGAGAAACAAGAAGAGAAATGGATGAGCCAAGCTCGCATTAGCCTCTTCAAACTTGAAAATATCCGACCATATCTTCAAAGACTACTTTCCACCATCGACGATAAAATGAACCTCTTTAGCCATGACTTGATCAACGTGCAAAACAAGTCTACACAAGACAAAATAGAAAACCTGTCGAGCCTAACCATGTTGACTATAGACATCCAGAACATGCTGTGCACGTGGGAGGATTTTCAGCATCATCTCTCTGTCTCTGCCGAGGCCATCATCGAAGTCTACGTCCAACAATAAGTAGTTGCCAGGTCCAGTCATCCATGAGTCATCCACAACAGTAACAACCCGATTTACTATGCTCAGTTGCATTGCATCTCCTCATTTCTTTGGGACGAAGAAAGATTTTGTGGTGAGGGAGATGTTGGAGGAGCCTAATTCATCCTGTCGACAAGGTCCTCCGCTGAACCTCTTGTAAAACGTGTCGACAGTTGCGTTGACCAGTACATGTCAGGTCGGTCGTTTGAATCGACAAGTAGTTATATAACTGTTAACACCCAAAAAGTGTTCACTACCTCATCTACCACATTATATGGCTCATTTGTCCATTTTCCTACCATATTTCTCTTAAAAACCCCAAAAATCCCATTAAAAAGCCTCCAAAAGGCCTAAAATGCCTCCAAAAGGCCACAAAACCATCAAAATAGCCTAAAAAAGGCTAAAAAACCCCCTTTTCCTCCAAAAATAGTAAAAATCCCCTAAAAAGGGAATAAAAAATATAAAATAATGAGGAAAAGGAGGAAAAAACCCTATACAGCTGCATAAAACCATGTGTTTCCCAAAACCATGGGTCAGCACTCCACCACCAAAAAACTATAAATAGGTGATGGAGATCCCTTATTCCATATCCACAATCACAAGCACCCTTACTCTGCCAAAATCTCTCTCGAAACCCTAGTTCACCTTTGAACTATTTTCACCTTGAGAGCCACCTTTGGCCCATTCCCAACATTGGAGAAGGAGAAGAAGCATATTGAAGCTTGGAGCATCCTCTTGGACACTGCAAAGGGCTTCATCAAACCTTTACATTGAAGGTAACATCAATACAAAAGTCATTCTTTCAATTTGATGTTTATGTTTCATGCTTGTTTTGGAATTAATTTAATTTCAGTTTTAGCTTAATTAGTTTAATTTACTGAACTGCTACTAAGGAGTCCATTCTCCTTAGTAGGTGCTCATTGGCACAAGCTAGGGGTAAAACCCTAGCTACAGTTTTGGCGACTCCCCTAGATTTCGAATTTCTGGTTTCCGTTTTTTAAATTTTGTCCTTACGGCTGTCCCTTTCGGCCGCCGCATACCGCATCTTTTTCCCTCTGCAGTCGCGTCCCGACCGCGCCTTTCAGGCATTTACCCGCGATCCGACCGTGGCTCTCAGACTGCTTCCGACGCTCTGGCGGCGGATTAAAGTCTGTTACCTGCGATCCGACCGTGGCTAATCAGCCTGTTTGCCGCGATCTGACTGCGCCTGTCGGCCTTTTTCCCGCGTCCCGACTACGGCATTCTGCCTCTTTCGGGCGTCCCGACTGCGCCTGTTAGCCTTTTTTGCCGCGACCCGACTGTGTCTTTTTCCCTGTTTTCGGCGTCCCGACTGCCTCTGTTGGCCCGATAGCCGCGACCCGACTGTGTCTTTTTCCCTGTTTCCTGCGTCCCGACTGCTTCTGTTGGCCCGATAGCCGCGACCTGACCGCCGCTGTTTCCCTCAAACCCGCGGTCGGCCTGTTCCAAATCGCCACAGACCCGCGGTCTGATTTCTGCTCTTTTTCTGTTTTGAGCCCAGCCCCTCTTGCTGCAATATTTTCTGCATTTGAACAGCCCTCTGTCCCACCTGCAGCCCACTTCCTTACAGCCTTTCTGCAACCCAATTTCTGTTCCCTTTTACAGAGTCTTTTAAAAAAAAATTTAAGTATTTTTAATTCAGAAAATTTTGCAAGTTAAAAGAATCAATTTCAGCATTATTGATAGATTGGAAGTTGCCCTCCCTTGTGGCACTTCTATTTTTGGGATCATTACCTCACGAGCACACACTCTGTCACATAAAATCAAGTGAGCCTTAAAAAGTACCTAACTAAACCAACATTCTAACCCCACTTGGGGAACACAAAAGAATCATTGTAGTTAGGTAGGATCAGGGGGATAGGCTTCCAATAACACCCCTTGGTTATTTCACTTGAGACATAGTTGTTGTCCAAATAGGGAACCAAAATCCCCTAGTACTTTTTGGCACGGTCACGACCAGTTTATCAGAGGGCCTCTCCCTTAGGAGGGTTGAAGTCGGGAGACTGGTTCCGGAGGCCTGAGTGGAATACCGCACTCCATTCAGTAACCGAAGGGCTACCTTTCGCGGTTCGCGGGATATCCCTGTATAGGGGTATTGCGGTCAACGAGCTAAACGGCAGATTCACCTTTCTGGACGTGTCATGAACGGGGTATCTTAGTTGCCATTCTTCTAGGATTGACTACCCGGTATCCCTCCCGGTAGGGGGATATCATAGCCACTTGGCTTTCCTACTCATATTGTCTGACTTGGATTTCATCACCTTGCAGAGGATATGTTTAGTTGAGTCAGAATACTTTTAGCTAGGTATTTGCATGCTCCTTTACCTCCCTTTGGTCTAGTGAGTCCACCATTTTTTCTTTATAGGAAACCTGCTGCTTGTTGGTATTCTGACCATCTTTGTTGTTACTCCACCTATTGTAGCACAGCTGTTGCAGTGGGTGTTTTGAGTTGGTTGTTGGCCTGAGTGCCTTGTTTTTTAGCTCTCCTTCTGCACACTCGGTTGCATTAGGATTTTTGAGCTGTTTTTATACTCACCTCAACCCATAGAGATTAGACACCATCTGTCACCATTGAGTCCCCGAGACACTCTCGGCGCCTCAGGGGCGAGCCCCCACAGCACGGTTCTCTTGACACCACACGTCGTAGATTTCGATCATTATCCGTTGATACCACTCATCACAGATCTAGAGCCTTGTCACTTGACTCCACTCGTCAGCGACGTAGGTCTCCGTCACCAGATAGTGACGCACCTTACTTTACCTCAGATTCTGACGAAGAGTCTGAAAACCCTATTTACACTGCCCCTACTAGCCCCATGGCTGGCACGACTTCCACTCCGTTTGTCATAGGGACCATTGGTGGCACATCCACCACTACACCAGTTACTACACCTATTTTGGGTATGCCCTCCATGGGGCAACCATCTACCGTTCCCCTCACGGTACCTATTCCCACAGCGGGAATACCTATCCCCACTACATCAGTGGCTCACACTACCAATGGTGGTGCTGGACCATCCTTCACTACCTCAGTTCCCCCACTTGGGGGCACCACCTCACATCTTGCCCCTCCACTTGGGGGCACTGGCCCCAACTTGGTCCACAGCACTACTGTGTCACAGCCTTCTTCCAGTTTGTCGTTCATGGCTAGCCTCAACCTACCTGACCTGGCCAGATTGACCAACGATCCTATTCGACACGACCCTACATGGCCTCATATGCCTACCAAGCTCCCCTCGGACATCCCTAAGTTCGAGGGCAAGGCCGGTGAGGACCCACAAAACCATATCATGTCTTTCCACCTATGGTGTTCCTCTAACTCCATAGTAGACGATTCTGTTCGCCTCTGTCTCTTACAGCGCACCTTCACTGGCTCTGCAGCCAAGTGGTATATTGAGCAGCCTCATGGGACCCACGCCACCTTTGCTTCCCTGGCCTCGACCTTCCTGCAGTTCTTCCAGTTGCCTGTCCGCTATGACGCGGGCGTTGAGATCCTTCTATCTTGTAGACAAAACACGGCTACCCATATCACGGATCACATCCATGAGTGGCATCGACGCCGTAGCTTATGCAAGATCAAACTTGACGACCGTATCTTCCTCGATTGGTTCCTCAAGTCCCTGCTTCCTGTTATTGCTAAGGATGTAGCTTCAGAAAGACCCCAGTCTGAAGAAGAGGCCATCCTTAAGGCACAGCAGTTCGACCTCATTTACGCCCAGTCGGGTTACCTTTATACCATTATACCTGACGCCCCTCGCGGCGAGTCCTCCCAGCATGATGCACCGGGGGCATCCCACGCTGCAGATGGTATCATTGGCCGTGTTTCTTCGCATCCCCAACCATTTTCTATAGCACGTCCTACCCCTGGCCCCGACCTGTCAAGGGCTACCTCCCAGTCTGGAGCAACCAACTCATATGCTCCCATGACACATCACCATTCCCATGGACCCTCATGTCCACCTCAGTGCTTCTGGTATGCGACTCCTGCTTATGCTCCTCCAGTCGCCCCTCAGCCTTACTACCATCAGCAGGCTGCCCCAGCTCCTGCGCCTTCACAAGCCCCACCTGCTTATTATCCGCCCCAGGCAGCCCCTGCGGCACATCCACAACCTGCTCCGCAGTCCTATCAGCAACCCCCTCAAGTTGCTGCACCTGCTCAGCCTCAACCTACATATCATCCTCCGCAGCCTGCTCCTGCACCTGCGCAACCTAAGAATCCACCTGCTGCCCAAGGGCAAGTTTACGCCCAACAGAACCCGCAGCAAAACCAGAATAACCAACGTAACCAGGGCCAACAGAACCGCGGCAAGGGCCGTAATAGGGGAAACAACCAACCTGCAGACCAAGCTGGTCAACCGGCTAATCCCCCTGACAACAACAATGCGGCCCCCGCTAATCAAAACCCTGATCGCCCGCCCAAGCAGGCTAAAAACCCCAATTTGCGAACGAACCACCCTTGTTCTATTTGCGGGGTCTATGGACACTACACCCATGCTTGCCCACACTTGGAACGAGCTCGGCAACTCTGGGTTGACGAGGCCCATCGCCAAGGGCATGCGGCCCCCCAAGCGCCACCCAACCCCCCCCAACCTCAGCAACCCCCTTTGGTGCTGCAAAACCCCTTGCCAACCCAAGGCGTGGTGAACACTCAGCCGTTGGCCCCTCAAGCTAACGTGCAACCCCAACAACAACAGATCACCTACGTTGCTCCTGATCAACCCATGTTTGACTCAGGTACCCACCACTTACTGATGATGTCATCCGCTGATGTCAACCTCCAGACCCGTCGGAACCAATATGGGTCCACCTCTGAAGCCACTCCCACGGATAAACCTACTAACGCCCATCCCACCGATCAGGCGTTACGTATACCTCCGCCGCCCATAGACGGCGCTGCGAAAGCACCTCGTTTCCCACTTCGCCGAATCAACAATAACCCTAACGCGCGCGCTGCGTCAAACTACAACATTGTAGACGACCTAGCCCAATCTCCCGCAGCCATGTCTGCACTAGAGGTCTTGAAGAACTGCCCTTCCCAGCGCAAGACCTTACTCTCCGCCATTGGGGGCATCGACCCAAATGATTCGCATTTGATGGCATTTGATTTAGACCAGTCCGAACCACGCCTACCTTCCAGCTTAGCCTTCCAAGTTACTGTCTCCGTTAGGAATCTTGTTATCCATCGGTGCATCATCGATGAGGGTGCCTCCACATGCGTTATGTATTCCTTTGTATGGCAGAAGCTAGGATCCCCTCCTCTCCAGCAGTCCACCACTGCGTTACGTGCCTACGACGGTCGTTCGGCCCAGCCCCAAGGCCTTCTACCCAACGTTCCAGTCCAGTTAGGTGGTAAAACAGTCCTTATTGACATAGAGGTAATCAATGCCCAATTGGATTACAACCTTCTACTTGGCCGCAGCTACATGTATGCCATGCGGGCGGTTGCCTCTTCTGTCTTTCGCACCATGATGTTCCCCCATGAAGGACGCGTGGTTAAGATTGACCAGCTCACCTACTATGATCCCAGTGCTCCGGCGGCACCGGAAAATGTTCTCCCCATGGTTGAACAACCTGTTTCTCCTGCCACCACCTCGTTTGTTTCCTCTATGGGGCCTGGAATCTACTCAGACGCGCCGATGACCTCCACCTTTCAATCCATTCCTCCGCCGTCATCTACGCCCGAAATGTCTGATTTATGTACCTTGTCCCACGACAACCTACCACCTAACACTCAACCACCCTTACCACCACTGGTACCTAGCCACATTGGTGTTACACCGATCCATACGATCCCCTTCCTAGTCCCTCCATCGGGAGTAGTAAGCGCCCCGGTCATGGCTACCCTTAGCCTCCCTGGGTTAACCTTGGGATTACCTGTATGGTACCTTTCGCCTCCCGTTCGCCCACCGACACCAGACGTCGTCCTCCAGCCGGTGCAACCCATGGCTACTACTACTCAGCCACCTCCCGGTGTCTCTACCCCTTCGTCCTCCACGACACCCCCTCCTCCTCCCCCACCCACTGGGGGCAGAGGTCCACAACCTTACACTGCTGTACCACCTCCAAAGACAGTCAAAAACCCTCCAGTATTTCGTGCTCCTCCCAAATGCTCGCTGTGCGATGAGTTGGGCCATGCCACCCACCAATTCCCACAGTTACCCGCATTGCAGAAGCACATGCAAATGCTCGATGATGACCCCTACATCCCAACTGTCGAACTCAACCCCACTCCTAAGCCTAAAGATAAGTCCCTACGTACCAACCACTCCTGCGCCATCTGCGGTATTTACGGGCACTATTCACATCATTGTCCCGATCTCCCGGATTACAGAGCGGCTCTCTATGAGATGAACAATCTGGATCTTGAGACGGCACCACCTACCATTGAGGAGATCTACCCCCCAGACTCTTCAACTTCCGGAGAGGTCAATACTATCTATATGATCTCTTCAACCACTACCCCCTCGTCAAACGATTTGACGACACAGACTTTCCGTACTAACGAGGAGATTCTTGAGGCCCTATCTGCCCCGGATTATCCCTGGGATGACATGCACCACCGTTCCTATTTCATCCCAGAAGCGTCTTCCTCTAGCTCCGCTACCCAATACGCGGTCGAATCCAAAGACTTCCTCCCCACCAAGGTTGACTGGTTCAAGGACCCTATTCCTGCTCCTGATGCCTTCGAGGAAGGTAACATGGCCAACATCTCACCTGTCATCCAAGTTGATATTGCTGCCCCAAGACGTGCCCCTGAACTCATCACTTTAGGAGCATTCTGCAGTAAGCAAGAGATTGAGGACTACATACACCTTTTCAGAGAATTCCGTGATGTCTTTGCCTGGTCCTATACCGAACTGCCCGGGCTTGACCCCACCATTATAGAACACCACCTTGACACCTCTGAGTCAAGGGGCATAGTAGATTCCCTCGACCCTGGGATAGGGGGCATAATCAATCATTTTGAACCTTCCCCATCACATCTATCTCAGCACGTCAATGAACCCATTGTTCAAACCCACACATATGTGATCCATAATCACAAACCCCATGCACATAGCATGGGGGCAAGTCATTAACCCTGCTCACTTTTTCACACTTGTGATCTCAACCATTTTTGAGGTCACATATCACTTGTCGATTTGATTTGATTTTATACACCTAGTATTCTGCCCCCGCGGGCCATCATGATACACCTAGTATTATGCCCTCCATTTTTTCGCACCATTTGCACCGCCGGATTCATATTTCCGTGCTCGTGACGATGCTTGAGATCATTTCTCGCTCTCACCAGGACCAATATCAACATTGTGTCCCGACACCTTGTCGCTCTGGTTTGCGTGCCACATCGGTCGTAGCCCATTTTTCACATGTTTTATATCATCGGATTCATTTTTCCGAGCTGGTGATGATGCTTGAGATCATTTCTCGCTCTCACCCCCAGATTTTTCGGGTATTTTTTCCCAAAACGTCCTCGTCACCTCGGTATGCATGCCACATCGACCGTTACCCATTTTTGACACCCTTTATATATCGCCGGATTCATTTTTCCGAGCTCGTGATGATGCTTGAGATCATTTCTCGCTCTCACTTGGTACAATTTTAACATTGTGTCCCAAACACCTTGTTGCCTCGGTTTGCGCGCCACATCGGCCGCCATCGGATTGTTCCACACTTTTACATGAGCCATTCACTCCTGTCATACTGCAAATGTCTCGTTATTTTGCCACCATTTCATTTACCCCGCAAGGAGGCCCACCAGTGTTCCCCCCAACCCTCGTTCTTGGTCATCATTACTGATCCTTGATTGAACACTTCCTCCTTGCCTAGCCATTCCTTTTGGTCGGTATAATTTTATCCCTTTTTCGGGCCGGACAACTCCTTTACGAAAAAGGCACTTAGGGAGTTTCTGTTAAGCTCTTTTCTGACTCCTAAAAGAATGAAAAGATCGCCAAGCAATCTTGCTTCCTTTCATGCTCGTTAAAGTACCTGAAAGGGCGTCTATCTGGTATAAGTTTACCCCTTTTCCGGACCTGGTAGACTAATTACGAAAAAGGAATACTCTAGTCACACCGGCTAGAAGAGTTCTTCATTGCATCCTTTTATGCTTCTTTGGGCCTTGGAGACTAACTCTACGAAAAAGCAACCCCCTGGAGTCTTCTTCCTTGCTTTCAGACTCTCTAAAATTGAAGGCAACCACGAGCATGTACTGTCCTGGGCTCGTAAAATCCACACGACAGTACCATTCCATCACTTCAGAGTCTTCTTATCGCTTTCAGACTCCTTAAAATTGAAAGCAACCACGAGCATGAACTGTCCTGGGCTCGTAAAATCCACACGACAGTACCATTTTACACACACTTCTTCTAGTTCCTTAACCCATGAAGAAGTACCCTCCCGTGCCTCCTGGCACTAAGATTGATCATCTCGGCAGCACCCCCAATCAGGTCGCCTTTGTTCAGAGTATTCTGCAGTCTCCTGCCATTTTATACCCGCTTGAGTCTCCCTCAGCCAGTTATCCTCCCAGATCCATTACAGCTATGATCCCTTTCCCCTCAGTCAGTTTCATATGCTGCCAGATCATTCCCATTATCATACTCTGAACAAAGGAAGTTTGAGTCCACCCACTCTACTTGCCCAGTTTTCCCCCCACAGTTTGGTCAGTCCTGCCATCAGTACTATCACATTTCGGTTCTTCACCTCGCGCTCCTGTCAAGGAAACATCATTGCCTTGATAGTTGCAGGTCTCCCTCTGTCGACGACAGCTCCTCTATTCCAGAGGATAGGCCCAGAGGTCCCTACGCCTTGGACTTATCACCATCTGTGGTAAGTTCCTACGGACCATTCTCAGAGGAGACATCATTACCTCTCTGAGTGGTTGTTCCTCACATGCTCGACTCCAGCACCTTCATCGCATCGTTGAGGATCGCGTAGGATTATATCCCATCAGTTTTTTGTCGAAGACCCCGGATTTCCCCCGACTCTAGCACATTGGTGAGTCACTTCGGAACGCCCAGTTGTATGTTCCCGTGGATGTCCGGGCTGCGTTGGCGTTTGTATTCGGAAGCCATCCAGTTCCATGCTTCCTTGAGTACCCAGTTTCAGTTCCAGATCCGTTCCAGTTCCGTGTACCATGGAGAGTTTGACCCCAGTCACTATGATCCAGCAGTTCATCAGTTCCTTTGGTACCACACTCAGTATCACTATTGATTGTTCTAGTGCACCAGTTCTGCAGTTCACACATGATCCGCTCAGCAGTATGTCCCAGATTTGTGTCCCCTCTGGACTCTTATGATGTACACAGTGGTCATGTATCTTATAGGTCCCCCTTTTTCGGGCCTTACAGTTATGTTTATGTATCTTGATACGAGCATGGGTATGCCCGCCTCGTCTATATATTGAGATTATTCCTCATTCAGTATTTGAGGTCATGTATATTTCAGGTCCCCATTTTTGGACCCCATTGTTATTATGTTATATCCTGATACGAGCATGGGTATGCCCGCCTCGTCCATATGATCAGATGATTCCTCATCCATTATTGAGGTTATGTACTTTTAGTTCTTGCAGTTGTTCGGGATCGTTGTTCCGGGCTTCAGTTTGTTTCTTCTCTTCTCTCCACATCCCAGGAAAACCATTCATGACTTATGATGTCCATCGGCCATACGATGAGCTCCTGACCTCGCACATCAGGGGGAAATCTGTTAACACCCAAAAAGTGTTCACTACCTCATCTACCACATTATATGGCTCATTTGTCCATTTTCCTACCATATTTCTCTTAAAAACCCCAAAAATCCCATTAAAAAGCCTCCAAAAGGCCACAAAACCATCAAAATAGCCTAAAAAAGGCTAAAAAACCCCCTTTTCCTCCAAAAATAGTAAAAATCCCCTAAAAAGGGAATAAAAAATATAAAATAATGAGGAAAAGGAGGAAAAAAACCCTATACAGCTGCATAAAACCATGTGTTTCCCAAAACCATGGGTCAGCACTCCACCACCAAAAAACTATAAATAGGTGATGGAGATCCCTTATTCCATATCCACAATCACAAGCACCCTTACTCTGCCAAAATCTCTCTCGAAACCCTAGTTCACCTTTGAACTATTTTCACCTTGAGAGCCACCTTTGGCCCATCCCCAACATTGGAGAAGGAGAAAGGAGCATTCTGAAGCTTGGAGCATCCTCTTGGACACTGCAAAGGGCTTCATCAACCTTGACACTCAAGGTAACATTAATATAAAACCATTTTTTACATCTTTCATTTATGTCTCATGCAATGTTTAGAGTAGTTTCTATTTCTGTTTTAGCTTAATCATTTAATCATTATTGAACTGCTACTAAGGAGTCCATTCTCCTTAGTAGGTGCTCATTGGCACAAGCTAGGGGTAAAACCCTAGCTACAATAACTGTCTATAAAACATATATATAGGCCAGTGAGCCGATTCATAGATAGTTGGATCTGTTCTTATGTATTATTCTGCATATCTTGCTGAGTAATAAAAGGCTTGTGCTTCCTCTTCATCTCTTGTTTATTGTATCTGTATCTTTTTGTTGCTTGCTTATATATAATATGTATCACTGGTAACAATGTAACCCCCTCGATTACAACATGTCTACTAGGTGACAAGGTTTTGGAAGCCAAACTTTTCTTTCAAGCAAGGATAACCAAGAGCACAAACAGATTGATTATGCTCTGGCTATGGGTCTTCACACTCGAGGCTTATCAATCACTCAAACAAACAAAAAGAAAACGAAGCATAAGACACTCCTAACACTTTTCATGAAATTTTGACTCAATCTCAAGACAAAAACACTCAAGCACCACCCATACTTATCCAATAGGACCCAGAAAGCTTCTATATTACTTAGACAATCCAATCAATCCAAGACTTCTAGGAAAAAGAAGGGAGAACTGAGAAATTTTTTCAAAGTTCACCTAATTCACGCTTGTCTTGAAGGTTAGGTGTAAATGATTCACACATGTCACCACCATAGGGTGAGAATATCCCCTAACATTCATGCTTGTAAGTACTATAAGGTGTGAATATCTCCTGGGGTGGACTAATAAAACATAATTTTCATAAAACTTTCAAAATTTTAGGAATTTTAAGGTAACCGGGACATGGTTAAGTCTATTAGAGACTGATACACCCAAAGCAAACTGAAAAATCAATCAACAAGGCCCTATAGAAGTTGGTTGATCCCCTATTTACTACTTGGGGATATAAAATGCACACTTGAGTTTAGAAAGAAGGTGCTCTTTAACGCTACCAATCGAAAGAAAATTATAAGACCATTATGACTAATGGAGGTAGGGAGGGGAAAAATTTTCTCATTATTTTCATTTGCAATCATGCAAAAATTGGCACCTTTTGAAATCGGGAAAAATTATTTGAAAATCTCCCTCTCTCCTTTTGTGTTATAATAATAATGAGAATTCAAGCGAATGAAGTTGGGGGAAGATTTATTTTATTTTTGGGAATGTGATGACCACTCTGAATTATGAGGAGACAAACATTCTTCAAGGGAGAAAATTATTCAAGGTATTGAATACTTTTTGTAAGTGAGGCCCTGGGGGAAATTTTTTTCATCTAAGGAATGTCGATGATGACAAACATAATAAAAGGGATCATGTAAGTAAAATATTAGGGGACACCTATTCAAATAAATATAGTTAAACTTGGTAAGCAAGATGGACATGCCGAAACTTTCCACAAGAGGCGCAGGAATCAAACGATGAAACATGTGGCGAAACTGAGTATGGGAGAGAAGAGGACTTCGAGCTTAACGCTATGAATGGCATTAGACAATATAACAATGTCATTAAGTACATTTTCCTTTAACATCATGTTCGACGCTTTGTAATCATATTGATGTTAGACATCAACAATTTACACTCTCTTCACATTCTTTTAGACCCTTCATTACCTAACAAAATCAACCCTTTTCATACTATGTGATTACTCCACAACATTAACACTTCTCATTCAATAAGGAGTACAAACACAATGCAAAGACTATGCAAACAATGCAGAACTAAGACTATAGGGATCATTTGTCAAACATAACCGTAGAGAGATCTTGCTTACAATGTGGTCTTTGAGAATTATTATTTCTCCTTTTAAAATAGACGAACATTATAAATTCAAAGCAATAAATGAAAGTTTACTTTAGTCTTTGTATAATTTAATTTGTTTTGTTTTTTAAATTTGGATAAATACTTCTAAAATATACACCTTTAATTAATCGTAATAAATTTTTACTTAAAAACTTAAATTATATAATATTTATATAAAACATTTCACACATAATTAAATTTAAATCAAAGCAACTTTAAATAAAAACTATTTTTGTTGGCATGACAGGTCTAACGGCATTGTCCCTCTCTGTGTCTGTGCATATGTATATGTGCACGTTCTTACTATAAATATTACAGAACTGGATGCGTCCAGTGGCTGTAGGGTGGCGGTAAGGTTTGCTACAGTCTCGCATTAATAACAATAAGACAACTAGGCGTAATTATACTTCGTCCCATCTGAACTCAAAACACCGTTGACACTTGACAGTGTTTTAAAGGTATACCTCAAGGCAATTAATATGCAAGTAACAGAATAATTAATGCTACAGAGACTGGGAACTGCACTGTTCATATACTTGCTTATCAAAAACTTTTAAAACATTAATTCTAGATTGGGAACTGCACTGTTGTATACTTGTCTGTCATAAAATTTTAAAACATTAATTCTATATTATATTTAGTTGTTAGTTTTGTATTGAAATTAACTCTATATTATATTTAGTTGTTAGTTTTGTACTGAAATCAACATTATTTGAAAACTTTTAATTTACTCATTGAATGGTATTTGTTATTGATTGTAAAGTTAGCATTTGCATTACATATTGAATGGTTATATGTTATTGGTTGTAAAGTGGATATTTGTATGGTAGCACATTGTAAATTTAGTTGTTAGTTTTGTTGTGAGTATTAGCACATTGTAAATTTAGTTGTGGGTATTATATTTAGTTGTTAGTTTTGTACTGAAATCAACATTATTTGAAGACTTTTAGTTTACTCACTGAATGGTATTTGTTATTGATTGTAAAGTTGGCATTGCATTACATATTGAATGGTTATATGTTATTGGTTGTAAAGTGGGTATTTGTATGGTAGCACATTGTAAATGTCATCTTCATCGTTTAAAAAGATTAAATCTCGAATTCACAATTTAGGTTATTATTAGCACAACTACTTAACTTGTGGTGGGTGAAAATGCATAGATCACAAGTTAAGTGACATGAACAAGTTATATGTTATTTGTTCTCTATGCTTAGTTGTAATCACCTATTGTCCATGCATGCATGAGCTAAGAATTATCCATGCATCAACTACGAGTTATACAATACTTAACCAGAAATTATTAATGTTTTTGTCTTCTTCAATTTTATTTGATGATTTTTTTTTTTTCTTCAATTGTAGAGATTGCAAACAAGTGATGGAAATTGGGTTTTTTTTCTTGGAAAACTTGAGGGACATCATTTACAATGACAAATACATTATACTTTAATCAGAAATTATTCATGTTTTTGTCTTCCAATTTTATCTAATGAAAATTTGTTTCTTTTTGTCTTCTTCAATTATATCAACTATCCAAGAGCTAAGAATCCCAAGCAAGTGATGGGAATTAGGATTTTTTCTTAGGAAATTTGATAGACATCATTCACAGTGACAAATATACTATACTTCAATTAAAATTTGTTTTTTTTTCAATTATATCAATTTGATGAAAATTTGTTTTCTTTTTTGCTTTTTAATTATATCAATACAATTTTGCTTTTTAAAATTTTTTTATTTTATTTTCCACAATAATTTGATATTCAAATTTCATTGAGTTATATAGATTATTTATTTTCAAAAAAAAATAGTAGTGACCACAAAACTCTCAATGTTCGCCAAAAAAATCATAGGATATATTTACATTTTAATTTGGACAGAATTAATCCAATTTTCCCAAATTTGATTCCAAGAGCCCCTGCTATTGACAGGGACTAATAAAGAGATACACTAACACGGCAGAGTGAGTAAAATAAGTGAGAAGTAAGAAATGAATCCATCTTACCATTACAATAAACAATTTTTTGAGAGACACTTCTTAATTTATTTATGATGGTTATGAATTTTTGGAAAAATGATTGTAAAACCAATTCCAAGATGATATAATGTAGATGTTGATTGTTTCGGACATACTGCATAGGTATAGAATAAGAGAGAACACATTTTCCTGACTACATTTTTTATAAGAATTAGCATCGATCATAAGCTGTAATTGCAATTTAACCCAACATAGAAATTTCAATTTCAATTACAGAGTAAAACCAGATATGTGAATCGATCTGAATGATCAAAATAACATTCAAATCTGTTATTTGAATAATAAAAGTATATGGCAATATAAAAAACTAAATCGTATGAGTATCAATTATACAACACCTACGACTAACTACTGCCGGATACTAGTACAGTATCCATTAAACTGGTACAGAATCAACAGCCAAACATGGCATAGAATTTAATCAATGCTTTGGATTATTATGGCAGAACAAATGACTAGATATAATATATATAAATAAATAAGAATACACTCACACTGCACAGTCACAAGACTAAGTGAGAATTAGGGAGTGAATCCGGCCTGCAATTACAATAAGCAATTTAAGAGACAAAACCATCAATAAGGTTGACAAGAATGAAGTATTAATGGCTTTGATCTCTACAAGATTTTTTTGTATACTAAAGAGATTTTATAATAGGGGAGATTTTATAATTGTAAAAACAATTTCAATACGCAACAAAATGGGCGTATTGACTATTGTTTCCAATTGACAATGGCTATGTAACACAGTCCCTAGCATTAGTTGCTCTGAGATGACAAGTTATCTAGGCCGGTGAGTTTAATCTTAACCTTCAGCAGTCCCTGGTCTTGTTGTTTGGTATCTGAGAGCTGGGGATCGAACACGAGACTTTCAAGATCGTTGACCTCGTGATTTCGCATCTCCAAGACCTTCTTATGGGAATTTGAATGAATGTATCGAATGAAAGTGGGGCTCTTGGCAGGCCTGTATTCGGGGAAGAGCCTCCCAGACTTGAACCTCACACCGCAGGCATTGCACAGGGTTTTGGGACCCAACGGTCCCAATCGCCACTGGGGAGTTCGCTGGCTGAGACAATGGGTGCAGCGCCTCGGCTGCTGCTGGGTCGCCGAGGTCTGGTAATTATTTATAGCAACCGCGTCTGTTACAGTCTTCGTGCCACCCTCATGCTGCAATGTGTAATCTTCACAAGTAGACCAACCACGAATTCTGGTTCCTGATGTTCTGGGCCGCTTGCTCCGAGCCCGCCCGGGCACCGCCCTCTGCGAGCGGGGAGTCTCTTTTATAGGCGGTATTTGAGGGATTATGGCCTCGTCTGTTGGGCTCTGCTTCTTCTCCCCACTGTCGTCGACTATGCCATCAGAAAATTCTACCAAGGAACCAGAATTCGAGCTTCCCGTCGCTGCGAATGAATCCTCCACGAAATCTGACAGCCATTCTAGACCAATTCCTTCCTCATACTGTGAAAACCAAAACCAGTAAACAATTTATATTACTTGTGATTTCAAACATTAAAACTAATAAGATATGCAGCAGAATGACAAGTGCTTTTACTGCAAATTGAATCTGATGAAGAAAAAAAATTTATCTTCTCAATCTGATTTTGATTTAGGGATTTGAAAGTGGTAAAAGAGATTAAATTGATTCTTATTTTACAACTATTTAATCACTGTATTAATAAAATTGATAAGTATTTCTAACTTCATCAACATTTTAATTTCAAAATTAATTGACTGATTTCTCAATAAATTTAATCTGTTTTTAATCAAAATACTAAATCATGGTAAACTAATCTGTTTTTTAATCAAAATACTAAATCATGGTAAACTAACTACTGAGGCAAAGTAACTATGCATATTTTAAAAGCAAAGCCAATTAACTATTAGGTTAATGAAACTTATAATTCTCCATAAATAACTCCAATAGCCACATTGAACACATACACTTAAATTAAGACATATCCATTTGAATGTAATTATTGAAGACAAAACACTAAACCAAATTGTTTGGCCAGCAACCCATTTTGTGGTAGGTAAGGAAGCAAACATATTCTAGAACTAATTAATCATTATCTTACTTCTAGATTCATCAACATTTTAACACCAAAATTAATCTTAATATAATAACATATGATTCTCTGGTTTCAGTAGAATTGACTACATTCATGACAAACCTAACTTCTTTTCTAATATCTCTAACCAAAACATAGTGTTTGCTAAAGTAGTTTAGCAAGCCACTGTAAAAGAAGATGTAAGAATCCACACTGAGAATATAATTGCAATGGACATATTAACAGACACCATGAAGAATAAAGACCCATCTGAATCTAATTAACTGTATATTGGTCTTGGGTGCATTGAATATAAATGCTACACTAACCCCATTTCAAAACAAATTACCGAGTACCCGAATTTGAAGCTTTTTGTGTGCTTATGTACATCGGCGAGCTGTTTTGCTATTTCAAAATAAGCAATTGAGTACTTGAATTTGAAGCTGTGTGTACTTATTGACATTGGTTATGGACTCTAGTGGTTTTGCTATTGATTGGAGTTAAGACTTTGAGCTCATGAATGTATCCTATGGGGTATTCTATTCACTCTTTATTATGCCCTCAGGTGTACAAATTGAGTGTATCCAATATACACACAAAATATGCCCATTTGAACATAAATACTTCAGTTCAGTTTGAAGCTGTCTGTGTTTTCATGGGTGAAAATAACAAAGAAGTTTTCTGTTATTGGAAAGCATTGTAGCTCTTTTTTGTTATCTCTTACTGAGAAGAGGTTGCTGTTATAAGCAAGCTAATCCAATGAACCACAACATACAGTCAAGGTTGGAGCATGCTCACAAGGGCTTAAACTTGGCTTGTATTGTATCAAAGGCGGCTAAACCACTAACACAATGAGCCAACAACAAGCAAACAAGGGTGGAGCATGCCTGAGTCGTATTTAAACCTCAGTACTTGTGGCCACAACCACTCTAAGTTGCAGCTAAACCACAGTCTACCGGACTGAGTACTCTTGTACTGGACTAGGTACTCTTGTATTTGCATTGAGTACATTGAATATAAAGATGAAAACAAACCCATTTGAACTCAAGTTCTGAATACCTGAATTTGCAATGCATATAGAGACTAAAACTGACCCATTTGGACGCAAATGCCTGATTTCCTGGATTTGAAGCTTTGTGTGTGCTCCTGCTGGTGCGTTGAATTGAATTTAAACACAATATGAAACTGTACGTGCTCTCAGGTATGAATTGGGTGCATAGAATATAAATGCCATTTAAACAAACCCACATGCATGTTAAGATTGCAAAGCTGAGGATGCATCATTAGAATTCACAGAAATAACCAGACATAACATATTCGAGATAATCTTCAGAGAAAATTAGCAACATTCAGTTAGTTCTCAGGATACTTCCATGTTGAATTTTAGCAACATTCAATGCATACCAGAGCCCTATATGCAGGTTGCAATATCTCAAAACGAAACTGGGCATAACATATATAAACTAGAGCCTCAAACAAACACAAGACCTAATGCTCAAACACAGTCAGTCAGGGCATCTTGAACTTACAGGTGGGCAAATGAAGTCTTCTTCGTTGAGAAAGGACGTGCAGATAGTGTGCTTAGCCATGTTCTGAGAAGAGCCGGGAGAAGAAAGAGAAGAAGAGAGCGACCCGCTCGGTATGGGGCCAGCAATGTCTTCATTGGAGAACTCAGACAAGTCCTCAATGCGGAAAACATCTCCAATGGAACTCAAGTCTAAGGACTTGGCCGCTTCGCCCCACTTTATGGGATTTTCCAGACCAGGGAATTCTCCAAAACTGGAATCGTTTCCCGCAATGTCCATTCCCATGCCCGAAAGCATGAATCCTACTTCTATGGATTTTTAAGCACAAAAACGCCCAATTCTTGACTAAAGCAGAAACAAAACTAAATTTAGGGGATCCTTAACTGAAACCAAAAGCCATGTACACATGCCAATGCTCTGAAGTAAAGTCTTACTGGACCACAAACCCAATACAGAAAATTGAACTCGAAGCAGCGAAATTAGCTACGGTTGCACAGTGCACTGATAATCTGAAATGGTTTCAGGACACCCCTGGACGTGCGAATGTCTGAACCGCATATTTTAAAGCTGGCGGGAGGCTAGAAATTCTTGTGTAATTGCACCAAAACTCAGCACGAGCCCCTCGCTATCGGCCGTACGCGGGTCCTTGCACACTGACAAATCGAAGCTCTAAATTCTAGGCTACTGTCGGCAGGGTAGCGGTAACTATCTAATTTACTCCTTCCTATGCATTCCATTTTGGTAAAAATTATGAACCCTGAGAAATTAAAATACAAGTGATAACTGTTATATCCCAAATTTCAGGGGGAAGGTTTTCTCTGCAAAAATTTTCATTTCATGTTTTGAAGAGGATTTTGGAAATAATGTAATTTTTTTTAAAGAGTGGAATAGGATTTTAGTTGATAGGCTAGTTGGCAATTATGGAGGTTAAGTTATCACATGTCATTTGTTTAATTTATCCAAATAAAAAAATTACTTCTTATTTTCGTTATAAATTTATTTTCATAAAAACTCTACTTTGAATTCATGATGCAACTCAAGGATAATAGATTTCAAAGATACTTAGTATTTGTATCCAAATTCATATAGGATTTTTAGTTTTCATAAAGTTTTATTATAAAATCACAATGCAATTCAAAAGTGTTGGATTTCAAAAAATTTTAATATTTTTATCCAAATTCTTATCAAATTTTTACTTACTTTTCCCATTTTGTAAAGAATATTAGTTTTTTTTTCAAATAGAAAAATGTCAACACTTACTATTCAGATGAATCAAAGTATAACCAAAATTAATAAAAATTATTTAAAATAATACAATCTTAATTATTATCAAAATCAATTCACAACATTTTCATTTAATTTTAAAATTAAGATGTTTTTATTACAAATTGTTTCTGAGAAATCAAAAACTTCAAAGCTGTGAGAACATGTCACTTTTCCAACTTCTCTGTCAAATGTAAAACGCTTTTCCAACACCACCTAATTGGAATTCTACAAATTAAATCAGTTTTGAATAAAATATTAAATTTAATTTTAATCTTAAACATAATTCAAATAGATATTATATTGAAAATATTTTTTAATATATATATTTTATTTTTATTTTTAAATGAAAATGAGTGATTAGATTTTTTTATATTTTTAATTGAAAATGAGTGATTAGATTTTTTTTATATTTTTAATTGAAAATGAGTGATTAGATTTTTTGATTAAAAAAGTAATGAATGTTGTATAAATTAGATATATGCAATTGAATATATAACCATTTAAATCTAATCTTGTATATTTCAATTTATACAACATTTAATAGATGCAGAGAAGCAGAGTTATGGGATTGGAAGACTAAGCAAACTCTTTTTGGGTTATTAGTGATCCCGGTTGCTATGGTGCGGCTCATAAGATATCTAAAAAACATCCAGCAAATGGAAGAGGGTAGATGGCCTAAGGTGGCCTTCAATGACACATTATGGAAAAGAAAGAAGACTTGGATGCGGCAAAACATTAAATGGCTTAGTAAATGGGATATTTACCTAAACGCATGCCCTACAAACAGTAAAGAGATAAAGACCTTTGTTATGGACAAGTTCCACAAGCAAGTTTGGGGCACAAGGCTAAGGAGAAAGAAAAAGTACTATATTGAGGAGTTCAATCCCACTTACAACCACCATCAAAAAGATTATATAGAGGCTAATATTTCGTGGAGGGCCAAAATGCTTATTGCTCAATTAAGAACCAATTCCCACCAACTTCAGTGTGAGACAGGGCACTGGAAAAGACCAAAGAAAGCTTGGGAAGAGCGGGTATGTATTTTCTGCACCGAAAAGTAGAAACAGAAAAACATTTCATTTTAAAGTGTGAGGCCTTCAAAGACAGCAGAGACAGCCATGTGAATATCTTGGCAGGTAGTTCTTGGAATAATTTATTCAGTGAAGGGACCTGGTGAAACTGGGGAAACTCATCATCAAGCTTGACAAGAAAAGGGTGGAAATGCAAAAGTCAGTGGGCAAGATAGTCTGTCCCATAGACTATCTTTAGCCTCGCGGACGTTAAAATCTCTTTCTTTCTTTCTTTCTTTCTATATAACATTTATAACTCTGATACATATTGTTAACAACTTGAATAGATACTATCGAGCATAGAATGTTCTGTTTTTTATCAATTAATTCTGTAAACTCCCATTAATCTCTATACAAAAAGCACCCACCAACATTGAACTGGTATTAATTCTGTAAATCTGTAAACTCCTCCTGTTCAAAAAGAAAATTAATTCTGTTAACTCCCATTAATAGTCTTCAGCGACCACTCAAACAAACCACCAAACAATTGTTATTCTCTATTACACCGTCGGTCCCAACTGACCAGTAAACATCTCGTTATCAAAATGTAATTGACTAAATCATTGAAACAGCTGTATGATGGCAGGGCCATGGCAGCCGATGGCGGCCGTGCAAAAGTGGCAGGCAAGTAAGAGTACCACTCCCTGCAAGTAAAAGCTGGGCAAATGACATTACTCTCCCACTGGTATTTGTAAAATAAATACCATACGATCGGCACCGCATTGTGAGCCTTTGATTCGAGACAAGAGTGGTCAGCGTCCACAGGCTGATTACAGTATAATGCAAGAGAAAAATTAATAATGGGGAGCATAAGACAGTGGGGGCAGTGGGGCTGGTTGTACTGTAATAAAACATGTGGGGCACCTCAGTAGTGCTGCAGTCAATGCACCGCGTACACCATTAAAATGTACGAGACCCACATTCTAACATAAAAAATTATGAGTTGTATTTCATTTTTACAGTTTGAGTGGTTTTATATGAATGTTAATGGCAAAAAGGTTAAACTGTAATTGGATGTTGTGTGTGGATTTAATTGAAAGTTAAGTTTTTGCACAAGGTTAAATTGTAATAGGAGGTTGTGTCAGACAGACATGATATTGAGTAGATTCATTCAGACAGAAACAGAAGGATTTTTAGAGAGAAAGATCTTTAAGAATTGGATAACTTTATAGGTATAGAAGTACGATTAAAATTTACCAGATCCACATTTTAACATTCTAATTATGAGTTTTATTTCATCTTTGCAGTTTGAGTGGTTTTAAATGAAAGTTAATAGCACAAAAGGTTAAACTGTAATTGGATGTTGTGTGGGTTTAATTGAAAGTTAAGTTTTTGGCACAATCTTAAATTGTAATAAGAAGTTGTGTTATATATGTCATTATTGATTGGATTCATGGCAAAGGATTTTTAGAGAGAAGGATTTTTAAGAATTGGATAACTTTACACATAGAAGTACAATTAAGATTGAAACTACATTTTTTAATTGAAATATAAAGTAAAATTGTTTTTAATTAATTTAATTAAAATATTATTACAACTAGAAGATAGAAGTACAATCAAGATTGAAACAACATTTTTCCATTATATATTAAAATATGAAGTAAAATTGTTTATAATTAATTTAATTAAAAACATGACATTATTGATTGAGTAGATTCCAAAGAGAACGATTTCTAGAGAGAATGATTTCAAAGAAATGGATAACGTTACAGGTAGAAGTATAATTAAGATTGATACTACATTTTTCTATTGGAATATGAAGTAAAATTATTTTTAATTAATTTGATTAAACATTTGATAGTATTGATTGGGTAGAGAATGATTTTTTTAGGAAGAAGGATCTTTAAAAATTGGATAATCTATATGTAGAAGAAGTGCACTTAAGGTTGAAACCCCATTTATCCATTCAAATAAGTAAAATTGTTTTTAATTATTTTAATTAGTTGAAAAAGTATATTGATAAAAGTGGAAGCAATTTTTTTATTTCAATGATGTGTTTTTCAATTTTTAAAATAGTTTGAACTCGGATGGATGGAATGAAATCCATGTATCCCCACCAAGAGACAACAGTATTTTTTTATAGTGTGAGTATATTTTATCTCTCTACTTCGAGTCTTTTTAAATTAAATGTATTTGTGCAATCACCTGTAATTGTAATTTTAATGGGTTTATCTTTGATTTTTGTAGGGTTTCAAAGTGGTCACATGAAGCTTATTTTTATGCAAGTTCCAGAAAAAACATTTATTTCTCAAAATAGGTGATTTTAAATTATAAGATGTTTGTTTTTTCTACATGTGTATATCTTGTCTTTGTACATTAAGTCATTTCAAATTGAAGTAGGATTCATCAAACTGCACATATCAGATCCATAGATTATATAATCTTGATATAATAAGGGCTAACTTTATTTGTTCAACGAGACACTCAATTTTAGTGGGTTTATCTCTTATTTTCATAGGATATAAAAGTGAAAGTGATCACATCAAGCTTATTTTTTTTGCAAGTAGTGATCATCAATTTTTTTACTTAAATCTGATATTGGTCATTTTCTAAGGAATGTTCCGAAAGTGTATGTTAATAGGAAAGAAAAACAATTGAATAAACACAAGGATGTTTTTTGAGGATTTTTTTTAAGATAATGATTTGAAAGTTATTGGCACTATAATTGGATGTTATGTGTGGGTTTAATTAAAATTTTTAGCACAAGGTGAAAATGTAATAAATGTTGGGTTAGAGGTGAATATTAGGTCAATCAAAGGATTTTTAGAGAGAAAGGTCTTTAAGAAGTGGTTAATGTTAGAGGTAAAACTACACTTAAGGTTGAAACTACATTTTTCCACTGGAATATTAAGTAAAGTATAGTTATAAAAGTGGGAGCAAATTTTTATTTCAATATTTTTTCTTAATGTTCGAAACATGTGATTGTACATTGTAAAATAATTGTAATTTAAACCATTTTAAATGAAGTAAGATTCATCAAAATAATTTTGTTAAATGAAACTACACATATCTATAGATTATATCATCTTAATATAATAAGGGCTAAACTTATTTGTACAATCACATTCCAATTTTAGTGGATTTATTTCTACAAGTTAAAAACATCATTGTTTTTAGACTTCCAGTTAAAAATATATTTTATGAGTTTTATTTCATCTTTGCAGTTTGATTGGTTTTAAATGAAAGTAATTGGCACAAAGTTATTGGATGTTGTGTGTGGGTTTAACTAATATTTTTTGCACAAGTTTAAATTGCAATAAGATGTTGTGTAGACATTATTGATAGGGGATCAATTATCTTTAAGAAGTGGAAGTACATTTAAGGTTGGAACCACATTTTTTTAAGTAGAATTGTTTCATCAAAATTATTTTTGTAAAATGAAAGTGTATATATCAATTCATAGATTGTATAATCTTAATATAGCAA
Source organism: Larix kaempferi (assembly GCA_027924585.1). NCBI lineage: Eukaryota > Viridiplantae > Streptophyta > Pinopsida > Pinales > Pinaceae > Larix > Larix kaempferi. The sequence goes on from BSBM01000017.1 coordinate 42,953,311, forward strand.
GGGTTAAATTTATTAACATTATTTTTATTTTTATTGTAAATGATAAAATCTATCTAAACATAAGTTTTAAACCTAGGATAAATAAAAACAATGATTTTGTTACATTCTTTTGAATAATATCAAAATCTAATTAATAAGAACTATTTTCCCACCAATTAAAAAATAAACAAATTTTATGTTTTCATCATTTTCATTTATTTTTAAATTAAGAAGAAATATTTTTTATAAATTTATTTCATATTTGAAATTTTGAGTAGTTTTAAATTAAAGTTCTTGGCACTAGGTTAAACTATAATACAATAAAACGTTGTGTCAGACATGACAGTATTGATTGGGTTGATCCATATCAAATGATTATTTTAGAAGAATATTTAAAAATAGGATATGTTATTTGCAAAAGTACAATTAAGAATGAAATTACATTTGTCCTCTTAAGAGTTTAAGAGTAAAAGCAAACTCTTGATTTTGGTATTTTTTAGAAGGTTAAAAAGATGTGATTTTATATTGTAGGATAATTTCATTATCAAAGTATTTTTTTGTCTTTATAATCTAATTTATTCTAACTTCATTAAGGATTCATCAAAATTGATTTTGTTAGATAAAATTGTATATATCGATCTATAAGTTGTATCATTTTGATTTTTTATATTACAGATTTTTTTGATGGAGCTTGTGAAGAAACTCATCATCTCTCTTGGGTGGTCTTCTATATCTTTCTGAGAATGAATCTATTGAATTCAAAGCTAATGGGGGGCAAGATACTAATAAGAGAGCATGATACTAATAACAGAGTTGAAGGCATAGGCATGGGAACCTTAATGCACTTAACAAGAAAGGAAAAAGTTACAAATATGAAGATTTATGGGGATTTAGATTTCTAGATTAAATATATGAGAAAGGAATTAAAAAATAGAAATATGAAATTACAAGGCATTGGACATAACTTGGGGCTCATAGCAAACTCTTTTACCTGCATTGAATTCAATCATGTTTACAGGGAACAAAATGAAGCCGCGGATAAACTATCAAAAGAAGGACTTCTTTTTGGCATATGCATGGTAACTAAAAGAAAGGGTGATATTCAAGAATATAAAAGGATAATTTTGGACTTCTGATCCTTATTGGACTAACATCTTTTGTTAATATGGAAGACACTATGAATGAGGTCATGAAATAATCATTGAACAATTGTAAATTTTTGAGATGGGGAATGTATTATGATGCTTTAGTTTGAATAAAAAGATTAAGATTAAGGTTGTATAATTTTGATATAATAAGGGTTTTGGGTTTTGGAAGCAATGGAATTTATTTGTGTAATTAAAATTTTGTAATTTTTAATGTGGTTTTACAACCTAGGTGGATGAAACTTGTCATGTCTATAATCCATAAAGATTTAAAAAAACCAACATAGATGATCCATCTTAACTCTCGGATCAAATCCATTGAGGTGTGCAATTTTTTTTAGATTGTAACATTTAATAAAAGGTTTGCATCTCAAGAGATTTAATCTTTTTTGGTCCTTGGTAAATCAGTTAAGATATTATTAAGTTGGTCTCTAACTTTAATAAAGTATGAATATAGCTTAATTTTTCTGCAAATCTAGATTACCAAATATTTGATATGAGTACTCCAGAATTTTTTATTTTTCTTTATCCTTAGTAAATCCAAAGTTAATCTATGTTGATCTCTAACTTTAATAAAATATGAATAGAGCCTAATTTTTCTGCAAATCTAAATTATCAAAATGATTGAAATGAATACTCTAAAATCTAAATATACATTATTATTTCTTAATAATACTAAAAATAGTCTTTTTTTCTCCCATAAATGATTGAAAAGTGATCTTTAATTTTGTTGTAAATGACAAAAATCCATAATAAAATTTTAATGTCTCTCTTATAAATAAAAACAATGTTGAACAAATCCCATTTTTCCATTTTAAAAAATATAACCAACATTTTTTCTTTTCCTAGCATTAAAAAAAATAAACAAATTTATTTATGATGTGAACACACCATCAGCAAAGATTGTATCGACAAATTGAGATGAGGACGAATTGAAATGTCGTTGACCCCAAAGAGAACACAGGATTTATCACACAGTAGCTGTAAAACAGGATGGCGGGACGAGGGTAAAACAGTGGTAAATTGACAGGCAACTACAGCCGAAGATGGAAAAACCGACAAGCAACTCTACCTCGAAAAAGCAAAGCTTCGAACGTCGGGAATGGGATTCGATACAGAAAAAGCAGAAAACGCAGGCTCTACTAAATTGTGACGCCGGATAAATCTGGTGGGGAGAAATGTTTGCCTTGAAAAATGGAAGAATAAATTTGTCCTTATCAAGCTGCCAAAGCTGCTGCTATCTGACGTTGCCACGGCACCAGATTGGTTGATGTGATCCCACGTTACTCATGCATGAAACGGGCTCCCTGCCGACACTGATTAATAATTCCTTTTAGGGATGGCACTGGCCCAGCCCTAATATTATAACCACCACAACAATAATAATAATGCTAATCATGTTCGAATGATTCAACTGCGAAGATCTAAACCCGAGGCCATTAAAGCAAACAGTGAACCTTCCATTCACAGTATGTGTAGACCCTCACTGTCGAAGGCGCAACAGTGTTCGTAGAAAAGCTTTGTTTCATCATATTGATGTTGATAATGAGGCTGAAAATTATTCTGATACATACAATTATGGTGTGTCCTGTTTGCATGGAAAGATGTATCATGTCATGTTCTGCCTTCAAAGAAACTGTAGCCTGTCAGAGATAACCATTGCAAGTTTGGCCTTTTCCTTTCAAACAACATTTTGTTTTCCTCTGTGGTGAAGAAATTTTGGTTTTTTTTTTTTTTTTACTAATTACGTGTTAATTTTTTATTTGATAAAGAAAAGACTGGTCTAAACAATCCAAGATTTTGAGTTTTTGATATAACATTCATCTTAAACTTGGATCTATCAAGTACTAAGAGACTTCAAATGTTTTGGCTGTTTTTAACTGTTTTGGCTGTTTTAGCTGTTTTGGTAGCTCATGCATAGATAACTAGTAGCTCATGCTCATGCATAGATAACTAGTAGCTTGTGCCTGGATAACACATAGTGACACAACCCATTTAACTAAATAAAAGGTGATTACAAATAAGCATGGAGAACAAGTAATAGATAACTTGTTCATGGCACTTAACTTGTGACCTATTTGTATTCACCGGCCAAAGTTAAGGGCGAACATTCCATTTAATGCGAAGACCGCAGCAGGCAGCAGGCAGCAGGCACTTGGCCATTGGATCTCAACCTGCTAGCCTGGCTGGACAATGTTAGCCGAAGTTAAGTGGTTGTGCTAGTTATAACTTTATTTAATTTTTTGTTGTTACCACCTCACCTTTACCCACCTTATGTGACAACATCTTTTGATTTTTTTTTTATATAATTTTTGAAAATATCCTAATTTTCTTATTACAAAAACGAATTATGTTTTAGGTTTAAGATAGATCTATAATGGTTTAAATAGTTTTTTGATCTTTATAACTTTATTTAATTTTTTGTTACTCTCACTTCAGCTTTATCCACTTTACCTAACAACATGTCAGCCATAAGAATTAACCATTTTTAATTAATTTTAATACAATGTTTAAAGATATCCTAATTTTCATTGTTCAAATTTTAGTTTTTATTACAAAAATGAATGATGTACCCTCACATACCCTCTTACACTACTCTATAAGGAAATGATTGTTTATTCAAACTGCTTTAAAAACTTTGCCATTCCATTTAATATATTCATTTTAATTTTACTTAATTGGATGGATAAGCAATTTCATTTAATATATTCATTTTAATTTTAGTTAATTGGATGGATAAGATAAATTAATATATTTTATTAATTTATTAAAAAAAATTCTTACATTTTAGAGATGTATTTTAGGAAAAAAATGTTAAAATTTATATTTAAATTTATGTTTATATATAAAAGTAGGAATTCTATTTTCACTTCATAAAAAGCCCAATGGAGAGGTAGTGGGAAGGGAAGTGGGGATTTTTTTTTTGGGTGAGTGGAAGGCAAGGTTTTCCTTCTTCTTGGGTTTATGGTTAAAAAATTGAGCAAAATGTCTTGCACAACTCCTTTTATCCAATAGCTATATAAAGTCAATACAATTTAATCAATAAACTTAAATAGCCTCATGCTCCTACTGGACAACATGCTTTTGGAGATGTTTCAATTAAAAAATGACTTAAACAAAAAACTTATAATCTCAAGTTCTTAATGGACAACATGGTTTTGGAGATGTTTCAAACAAAAAACTTATAACCTCAATTTCTTAATGGACAACATGCTTTTGGACATGTTTCAAACAAGAAACTTATAACCTCAGGCTTCTAATGGACAACATGCTTTTGGATATGTTTCAAACAAAAAACTTATAACTTCAAGTTCTTAATGGACAGCATGTTTTTGGAGATGTTTCAAACAAAAAACTTATAACCTCAAGCTCCTAATGGACAACATGTTTTTGGAGATATTTCAAACAAAAAACTTATAACCTCAAGCTCCAACAAAATGCTTTTGGAAATGTTTCAACTAAGTTCATGATTATTAAATTATTAAATTTTTTTGTGTAATCATGTTTTAATTTTAAAATTTAAAATTAAACTAAGTCCATGATTATTAAATTATTAAATTTTAATTTTTTTTTATGTAATCATGTTTTAATTTTAAAATTTAAAATTAAACTAAGTCCATGATTATTAAATTATTAAACTTTAATTTTTTATGTAACCATGTTTTAATTTAAAAATTTAATAAATTTACTAAAAGGATAAATAAACAAAACATTTAAAACAAATATTTATATGTTATTTAAATTTAATTTCTAAGTTTAAAATTATTTTTTTATTATTCATTTTATCATCATCATTTTAGTAATTGATTTTTAATTAATTTATTGTTATTTACATAATTATTAAAATAATTTATTTAATAATTCGATTTTAATCATAAACTATATAATATATTCATAAATTATTGTACCATACTTAAAATAAGAAAAAATGTCGAGGAAATTTCTAAACTAGTCATTTTCTAAGAAATGTCGAGGAAATTTCTAAACTAGTCATTTTCTTCTTTCCTTACAAAATGAATTAATATCTTGTTATCTAACATTGAAGGAAGAGGGGAAACAAATTAATTAATGTGGTCACAATTACATTGAGGGTCATTAATTTCTTCAACGTAGTGTGGATCTTAGTTCTTCCCATGTTTTCCTTGGTGGGGACACGCCCTATGCATGTGACAAAAGTACATAGATTTTCCTTACTCATACAATCTTCTTTACAAATGGATGTGCAGATTTATCATAATGAAGAAATGGGAGTCGGGACCTATGTCTACCAACACACATTGAGATTTATTAAGGATGCCTTTCACTCCAAATTTTCCAACAAACCAAAATAATCAAACATTGAATTTTCCAACAAGGCAAAGAAATCAAACATTGGCCTCGAAGTCGAAGTTTATAAGTTTATAAGGGTATGCAAATTATTTATTAATTTAAATAGTTAATTAATTTAGATTTATTTTTATTTTTTATTTTTAAATATTTAAATAAATAAATATAAAGAATATTATTATTATTATTATTATTTATATAATATTAAAATTTTATTTAAATAACTTAATTTTGTTATGATATCTTAAAATAACTCTCATGATTATTAAACTTTCTTTCCTCTCTACACTCACTCATCATTTGAGACAAATCTTCCTTATATTGTACTCTATAGAATGTGACTTAATCACTCACTCATTTATGCATTTTGTTATACTAAATTTAAATTAGACTTTTTAACAAAAATGCAAGGTTTATAAGAGTTTAGAAGATAATGGATAAATAAGGTAATTTTTATGATTAACTATATGCATATGAGTGTTATTAGAGGCATCATTAAGGTTGATATTCAATATAAATATATTTAACTTTTATATGAAGTTAGTTTTGGATAAATATTTTTTAAATTTGTGTATAAACATGTCAATTAAGTATATTTCGAGTGATCAAGAGGAAAGTTATTATCCTTCCCCGTCTAGTTTCAAACTTTACTTTGTGATATGCTTGCACTTTTTATGAGCCATTTGTTAACACGAATGTGAATTTACTAGGGATGTCATTCATGAATACGGGGAAACATTCATCGGGGTAAAATATAACTCTAATGGTTGGGGGTAAGTTTTATATTCTCAAAAGCTAGGTTCAAATCCAGAATGATACATTGGCCTAGTATGTCTTAGTGGAAAGGCTTGGTGCCCCCTAGGTAGGGCATCTTGGTGCTAGAAGCTTAAGTTTCCTGTTAAGTGTGATTTGCATGCTATTGCACCAAACTAAGATTTATAGTGGCAACCAACTAGATAGTCCTAACCACACACACACACACACACACACACACACACATATATATCAAATGAATTCAAACCTTTGTCTCAACTTTAAATAAAAATAGTTTGTGTAAGGATAGGGGTAGTAAAAACCATCATAAATACATCTTAACAATAGTTTATTAAGTATGGAGAGGAATCAAATCCCTCACAGTGTAAACCTCTTCTCACAATTTTACATTCTAAAAAGTGTTTGGACCTTGAGGGATTTAATCCCTCTTGTTACTTGATAGAGTTGGAGTTAAGATGGATCCAAGTTGGTTAGTACCTGACCATTATAGGAATTAAAATCTAGTTGGGCTATATTAACTAGTTTCCATGGACCCATCAGTAACATTTTGAGAAATGTCTCCTTTTATTATTATTAATTTACAAATTACATTCTCGAAATTTACAACAAATTATATCACTCTACTCAATTATACTATTTGATTTATCATTGGATCATTACTAGGCTCAACTCTACACATTTTGACTAACTATACTCACTAATTATTTACTCAAATAACTATCTACCTTATGGGTCTTTGAATATCTAAGTTCTTTGCCTTCATATCCATTCTAAATACCGCAATGTTTACCATCCTTTACGCAACGCCTTCCTCGTTCCCTTCCTCATTGTTATCTTCCTTTTACACTAATATGCACACTTTGTATGGTATTTTTCTTAGGGAAATTTTTAAGGATCCATACTTATTTAAAAGTCTATAAACTTTGGGGAATCTTACCACTTCTTAAAATGTCAACTATAAAATATTTGGCAATATTTTTCTAAAATATTTCAAGTTCTAAGGATTTTATATTGTTTATGTAATAATTTGGCGATTTTTAGAGTGAATTTTTTTTACCCCATCAAAATTGAGCGAAACAGGGCTTCAAAATATGCAAATTAACAAATCTTTTTTTGAAACAAAAATGAAAAAATAATCCATAGACTAAATTTCATCTCTAAAATTTTCCTTAATTATTCTACATATTTATTCGAAAAATATATGCATAGTACTATTTACATCTAAACCATAGTGTTTAAATGCATTATTGTCCACTTTCACTTTTACACCTTCTAACTCATTTCCAAATGCTATTCCCTTTCAAATGAATATATTCCCTACACTACTCATTTACAATTTTAACACATTTCTTTCACACCTCATACACAATTTTTAACACATTTCTTTTTATACTCTGAAACACATCAAGCTAACCAATATAATGTAACCCCTCTTATACTTTCTAACTTAACTTTTGAAGGATAGTCCATACACATCAAACTAACAAATATAATCCAAACACATACCCATCGATGTAATCTAATGTAACCCCTCTTGTACTTGTGTTATTTCTCTCTAACTTTTCAAGGATTGGATAGTCCATATAACATGCTTGAGGTGCATATTTTAGAAATATGTTGCTATCAACTTTTTAAAATTTAGAAAATGCATGGGTTTTCTCATTGCAGTTATGCTAATCATTCCAGCTATTATCGATTAAAAAATGAAAAGTAAGATCTTCGTTAAGATTGTGAAGAGAAAAGAATGGCATAAAGGTAATATATATATATATGTCATTCATGAGGATTTATCAATTTTTTATGTTTTACATTTCAATAAGACATAATAGCCAAACACCATACAAAGATTTCAAAAATTGAAAATGTTGTCACCAAAGAAACAAAACAAAATTAAGTCAAGATAATATCATGAGATGATATGGACATAGACATTTATATATTTTATTAAACGGTTTGTAACATTGAGTGTCATAGTTATATGGAAAAATTAAAGGAATTGATACTTACATAGTAGTAATAATTCTATAACAATGTATTTAGGAATTGAATTTGATTTAAATATTACTTTAATAAACACTTAAATAAAATTTAAATACAAATATAATATATAATTTTATTTTCCATTTCTAAATATTAGATATAAATTTTCTTTACACAACTTTTCAAATTATTATTATTTTTCTCTTACCTTTCAATTTATATAAAATAAATTTTTTAATTTATTATCCATAAACATTAAATCAAAATAAAATGTAAAAAAATCAATATACATATCATTTTATATGATGCTATTGATGTTGAAAAACACCTTGTATCTCGATGAGGTCGTGATATTGAGAAACACTCAATGCCTCAGAGACCAGTTCAAAGATTTTTCAATAAACTGCATATAAAAAGAATTACTAAACAATTGTCTATTTCATTTTGTTTATATATATAGTGACTAGTATTAAATATTTTTTTCCAAAGAAAAAACCATAACATTTTTTTAAGAAATAACACGAGTTACATTCTTTATATGCCTTTTCAAAAAGCATTTCAGTTCAAATTACATATGTATAAAATAGATTCAAAACTTTCATAAACCCAAAACTACATTGTATTTGTCCAAACAAAGCTCATAACACTTTCCTACCATCTTGTTAAAATCTATCTGAGTTTCCAGCATAGATCAGTCTGTAGGACTATTGAAACCAATAAAAAAATAGTATACTATGATAACCAAGTATCAAACTTTCAAAGATCAGTATGTAAGAAAGGGGGAAAAGTTTCCATCAACTCATAGAAAAGTCATAAAATGAAATAAACAGTAGAGTGTTTAATATCTCAGGATCAGATGGGGATATTCAGTAGTAGTTTCATTCCTTTTTCCGTAATAAGCCAATCTCCAGCCTGCATTAAGACTCCTTCATTTTCCATCTCATCAGCCAATGAGTTCCGTTCCCTGTAAATATGTTCCAAAGTAACAAGACCAGACAAATATTTTAGTATTTTTGTCTCCTCCAAAAGAGCACCCAACATCAAATTGTGGATTTTGTTCTTTCCAAGTAACCAGTTTACAACAACTTGTGAATCACAAAAAAATTGTATGTCTCTTATCTCTTTTTCCACTTCCAAACAGAGAAGTAATCTTAAAGAATTTAGTTCTGCAAAGTTATTTGTACTTGAACCCAGACCAACCTTAAAATTTATGCAGCTATGTTCATATATAAAAATTAGCCCCCCTGCTCCACAGACCTGAGGCTCCCCCTGTGCTGAGCCGTTGAAATAATCCCAAGGCTTCTGATGATCTATTAATTCCATTTCCACCTGCCTAATTTTGAACTTCATTGTATCTTGAGGAAAAGTATTAAAAATTCTCAAACTTTGCAAATTGCACATAAGGAATGAGGGGTAAAAATATCCTCAAAACATGAGGCATTTCTTGCTAACCAAATTCCCTAAACCGTGAGAAGGGGAAAAGCTCCGAAGTCTTCCAACTTTGTACACCATACTTTTAAACAATCCTTGATTGTATCCCCTTGTCCGATGATATTAGTTTTTAATCTTTGCTTAATTTCTTTCCAAACTGCTAGGGTATAAGTCCACACCTGACAACAATGTATATAAAATAAAATAAGGTATATTGGTGGAAGTTATATGTATATATAATTTTGATTTAAATTATTTTAAATCGATAGTAATTTAAAATTGATTTTTTATAGTAGGAAAAGTAACGAAAGATGTTATACACTTTAAGAAATTTGATTTTTGTTTGATAAAAGAATTACAACAATATATTTGATCATTTTTAATGCTTAATAGATTTTGGTACTGATTTTATATAAAGAATGTAAACAACCATATAACATGCAAAATCCAATTTAACTATATTACATCAAATTTAATTGGAAGAAAAGTAATACGGTTATATATATATAAATAACCTAGTATGGGAAGATGTTGTTATATACTTAATGTAACAATAACAAAAGATTAAATTGACATAAATCCATTTTAAGATCTTATCTTAAATTTGCATTTCAAAAAATTTGGATCCTCTCAATGTTTGATAAATTTGAGTTTAAAATGGATATACACTAATTATTAACAAATTAATTATCTCAATCAAGTATTATTCTCTTATAATATTCCTTAGGGTGCTTGATAAATTCGAGTTTATGAATCTATGCTAATCATTAATAAACTAAATTATTTCTCTCATGTTATTTTTTTATAATACTAATCTAGATAATACTCGATAAATATAAATGATCAATATTAATTATTAGCAAATTAAATTTTTTTTTTATAAAAAACTTACAATTTTATTACATCTTTTGATTATTAACCAATAAATTAATTTTTATAAAAAACTTATAAATTTTATTACATCTTTAAATATTAATGAATTAAAATAAATAATTTCCATAAAAAAGAATGATGACTGTGATATCATATCTATCTCCATTATCATGATACCAAGTCACTCAGTCAAATTATATTGCATATTTTAGCTATTAACTAATTAAAATGGATTATTATTATAATATCAATTCTTTTTTATTATTATTATTAAGATATCAATTCTCTTTTTTAATCAAATTACTAAATTATCTCAAAATTTATTAATTTTTAATATTAATAAATTATGATTAATAAAAAAATTTATAATTATTTAAAAATTCAATTAAAATGTATCATATAATAATAAAATTATTGAAAATTTTAAATATATAACTCTGGGTACTTAATAAATTATTTTAAAATTTTTTACACATCAAAATATAGCTCTCGGTACTTAATAAATCTAAGTTAATTGTCAATTAAATATAATTAGCGAATGAATTGTTATCTTAGTCATCTAAATACATTACTAAAATTTCATTTTTAAAATTTTCAATACATTTAAAAAATACTCAAATTTTCTAAATTTCAAAAATTAAATAAATCACATTAAACTTTATCTTATAAAAAAATTTCAAACAATTAAATTTATCCCATTTTTAATTTACCAATTTATCTATTTTTATTCTATCCTTTACTAAAATATCTACCTAATACTATGTCTTATTCATATGATACATTGCACTAATATTAAAAACAATACCTCATACTAATGCCATATTTATATAATACATTAAATAAATATTAAAAACAATTAAATACTTATGGATTATTAATATACAAAATATTTTATTTAAATTTTATCACTTTTCGCATTTATATTGATTTTATAGTTTAGATGAAGTTGGTAAAGATGATACAAAATCTTTGTATACACATGTATCAATTTTAAACACTAATTACTTTTTAGATTCATGTTATTACATTAGTGGTACATTTTATAATTGGGATGAAAATTAATATATTTGATTTGAAAATTGTTTATTTATTTTTAATAGATATCAATTTTAAATCATAATCATTTTTTAGATTCATATTATTACATTGGTGGTATATTTTATAGTTGGATGAGAATTTAATATATTTGATTTGAAATTTTTTCATATATGTGATTATAGATTTAATGCTATGAATATTGATATTATTTATTATATAAATTTATTTTTATTTTTCAAATAAAAGAATTAACTAGGAAGGAATACCTATCAAGGGAATAAAGGGAAAAAAACTTCAAATATTATAACTTCGTTATATAATTTATAGTAATTTTAATTTTTTATTTTTAAAAAAAAAATAATTCTTAATCATAATTTAATTTGAATATATATAAAGAAATAGAAATATGAATTTTTCATTCTTTTTAAAAACTATTTTCTTAAAATAAACTAAATTTAAAAACAAAAACAAAGAGTAGGTTACAAAGTGGGAATAAATATAAGTAAATGACAATTTTGACCCTAAAATTACAACCAAAGAACAAACAAACATAACTATATATATATCAAACTTAATTGTAAATATATTTATAATATTATATTTGTTATCATATACATTATCTAAAATGTGTTAGATTAAAAAACTCCATAGATCAAATGGTTTTTGACCGATTATATTTAGGTCCATATCTTTGGATCCATCAAAAGGGTTTTGATAATTCATATTGTGGTCCATATTGGGTGTGTTTTCTTTAAAAAGCATTTCCATTTTTATGTAAGTATATGTATCACTTTTTCTTTTTAAGACCCAATTCTATTATAAGCATAGGTACACATTTTATAAGTGCGTTCTATTCTTTTGGAAAGCAAAAAAAACATTAGGTTCATTTTCCAAAATAAAAATATTTCTCTTTTGCTTTATTGAAACCCATAATGATATTCTTTGAGTTTTCCAATAGTATCGGAACTTATGATTTAATGATATGACGGCTCTAAGTATTGAGTCAAGGTTTAGTCTGGGTCAAGAAGAATCACTCACTTTCACTTTAAACTTAAAAATATTATGGTTAGAAAACAAACATTTAATTTAAACCTAAATGTTAAATTGAAATTAATTTCCACATACACATATAACTTCTAAGTGGATTTGTACTTTAAACCTCCTTTAGTTTAAATAATTGATTGTTATAAATAAACCATAAAACATCTCCTAGTGTAATCATTACGTTATGTATAAATGGTTGCTTCATAGTTGCACAATCAATCTTCTTTTGATAGTTGGCTTAATGTGCTCTTTCTCCATAATTGCTCTTAGGTTAGGAATATTTTTTTTTATAATTGCTTTTAACAATTTCAGTACATAAGTTTAAGTTTGCTTTATATTATGGGTGAAAAAAATGTAAAATGTTATAATAAAAAAAGAAAATTAACATTTATATATATATATGAAAGAGAATATATATGTTTAAAAGCATAGTATAAAGATTCCTTAAAAAATGATAGTTCTTTTACAAAATATTTTTATAAACAATTTGTCAATCAATTTTACAAAAATTTCAAATACATTCTAATAATAAAAAGTAATATCTCAAAAAATTCTAGAATAAGTATGTGTATAGAACTTAATATATCTTTACCTATGCATTAATAGTTTCCAACCATGAATACAAAAAGGTAATGTATACTTTAATCAACATAACCTTAATAAAATACACTAGCTAGAGAGTAAAATTTGAGACTAGGGGTTGAAAGTTTATTCACAATTTTTCTCAACCATTTCATAAGAAACATTTCCCATGCATTCTAGAAATCCATTGTATTGAACTTTTAAACTTAGATTTTCTTATATCATATGTAACAATGGAAGGGTGTTATTCTTTCTATCCCATTTTTTTATTTACAAATATCCTTTAAATAAAAAATACATAATGAAAATTGCCAGAAAAACAAGCTACTATCATATCCAATTAATAACAAATTGAGAGTCTAAAATCCTGTGCACTTTTTTCCTATGTTAGAGTAAACTTAAATACTAGTACTTAATCCTACAATATTATTGCATCCCCTTCCTAAACTTACTTTTCCAATCCAATTAATAACAAATTGAGAGTCTAAAATCTTGTGCACATTTTTCCAATGTTAAAGTAAACTTAAGAACTAGTACTGCATCCCCTTCCTAAACTTACTTTTAATTAAATTAATAATTATCTCTCAACCTTTGGATCCATTTAACTACCTCATCCAAATATGACCAAGCACCCATCTCTTCCAAGTGTTTCCTCACACTTATGACTTTTACATTGAACAAATCTATTTAGTATATTTAAATTCTCCTTTTACACATTGTAAAGGGAAAATCTCTACGTCGACGTTCAAGTTCTTGAAATCAAATCCTCTATGCTACATTAAAGCTTTAAATCTCTTCACAATTACATTTCCTTTCCACTCCTTAAACATTTTCGATAGAGCCCTGCAAATAAGGTTTTTTATTCATTCCAAAATAATATGTTTTAATTTCTTCCAAATCTAAAAAGTATAAGAACAAAAAAAAATCATAAAATGATCAATAACTTTATTATTATTTTACAAATTACATCCATGAAATTTTTTATGAATATTTTTTATAAACCATCTCAATAAACATTTTTTAAATAATATGTATCCTCCTTAGAAACCAATCGTGCCAGTAAAACTTAACAAATAAACACTTCATATATATATACTATTAAAACTACTCTTGTTAATTCACAATCCATTCCCTTTTCACAACATCGTTTAGCATTCTCATTATCCAATCTTATTGCATTCTCTACTTTAGAGAGGTGGAAAATATTGTATTGTTTTCTATTTCTATAACATCTTTTTTTCCTTTTAATTAAGGATTTGTACCTAGAGACCTTGTTGGATTTTAAGGACTCGTTAGAAGCATTCCTAATGGCTTTTATAACATGATTGAATTCTTTATCATACCAAGGCTTGGTCATTCTATTCTCCTTTTTTACATGACATCATGATAGAGAACTTGTTAATGAAAGTAGAGGGGATTGTGATAAAAAAATGGTAGAGATCTTCAATACTATCCTTAGTTAATAGTATATTTAATTCTTTATTTAAATATGTTAAAAATATATCATTTTTATTTTCATCGAAGATCAAACACTTTATGATATTATAATTCTTTGTTATGGGGCTTATGTTCCTGTCAACTTTTAGAGTTAAGGTTAAAGGTTTATGGTCAGAGTGGGGCTCGTGTTCATTTAAGATGTCAAATTTTACTATTTTGTTGTATATGGGGATATCATATATCACATAATCTACAACACTACTACCCAAACAATGGATACAAAACATCTGGTTAGATTTTGACCACTTCATGAGACGACCACAAATTATGAGATCTTGAGGATTATAAAGCTTGATTAACTTAGTACCAAACAAATTATCAACCAAGTCTTCATAGTCTCTTTTGTATCTATTAGGTAAAGCAAGGTCCTCATCTAGCCATAGAGGATTGGGTTTAGAATGACTGCTTAAGCTAATAACTTTATCAATTATTATTCTAGCATTAAAGTGTCATAGCAAGAGAATGTTGCCTTCATTTATTAGGATGGAAATATCTTGTTCCAAGCCATTATAAGGACAAATTTTATCTAAATTGTACTTCTTATAAAAGGTACAATTAATAGTCATGAATTAGCATATTGCTATATAAATCTTCTTAGCATTGATATCTTAGATCTCCATCCTCATGTATTGATTGAAAGGATCTTTCTTGTGAAGCCTAATATGATGGAAAATGTTCTTATTTATGTAACAAGTTATTCCTATGATCCATCTGTGTAACGTCCCCTCCCATCATACCAGGGATAGGGAGAGAATGTGATGCAAAAACCAAGCATATAGCCCCATATCCATTAAGTAAAAACTCATTGATAATAAAAGACATATACATATGCATATTGTAGTTAAACACAATGGAATTAAAATCATCTACATATCTAACATACATTCAAACTTTCTCATGAAGTCATTAATAAATACATTGCAGAATTTAACACAAGAGAGTACTTATTTTAAAACAAAGTAGCCCCGAGAAACTAGCTATGCCACTGCAACATTCCACCCAACCATAGGTCAGTTGTGCTCATCAGTCTCTCAACACAACTGCCACCCCCCGAGCTGGGCATGATTTCTACAAGGAAGGAAAAAAAAGGGAACAACAGACGCACACATAACTAGATATACACCAAAATCAGCCAAGCCAATCCACAATTGGGTTTATCAGGCTACTAGGCAATGGAAAGGAAGAATTGCTAAGCTAGTGAGCTCAACCATAGAGATCTGGATACCCTCTACAAGATCTACTTGGCTTGGTCCCCACAATACCTACACACCCGTCACAAGGAAGTATTCCCTTCACTACTGCATAGTCCCTCAGGCCATACCTCCCATTCTAGTGTTCTTCAAGGTGTGCATAGAAGAGTAACCAACCCTCTTTGATCTTCTTGAGAGGTTACCTCCCTCCCTAGGTTTATCAAGTCAATTCTAGTCCACTTCCACTCCTAATTTCTTGCTCATGGCTTCAAACCAAAACAGAGATGCACATAATAGCAAAATCACAAGTGTTGGGCATGAAGGGAAACGTTTTTATAGTTGGATGTCCAAAATGGGGTTTCCATTAGCTGCAGAAAAACGTGGGCAACCAAAAACGAAATGGCAATTGGGGAATCAACCCTGGGAGATCAAAATCGTTTCCAGAAAACGTTTATGGGCATTCAAGGGACAGAAACGGCCTCCATAAACCCCCAAATCGTGACTTCCTTCCTCCCAGCCACTATGTAATACAAAAACAAGTTCCTAGCCATGGAAAATGCAGGAAAAAGATGGAAAACGTGAAGGAGAAAGCCCCAACTAGCTCAGACTGCGTGAGAGAGCAAAGTCCATGGGTGAAGAATGGCTTTGGGAACAATTTCGTGGGTGTTTTCTTGCCCAAGAAGCAAAATTGCGTTTTCCTAGATTGATGGCTTTCCCATGCAAGAAATTGGCTGCCATACCTCTTCATTCCCAAGGCATTAACTACCTCAACCAACTCTTGGAAGAATTAAATGATTGGGTGCATAAGTCAAAATGGGTAGTTGGGGGTTTATGGGTTTTCTCATTGACACATGGATTGACTCTATTGGCTCAAGGGTTTGAATATTTTCCCTCCCTATTCCTTGTGAAATCATGCCCCCATCTCTTGTTGCATTGCATAGCTAGTTGTGGGTATTTCATTAAATTTCGTATTTACATGATGTCTTAATTTACATTGTGCCTATCTAGCACAAGAACCATAGGAATCTATTTTTAATTGCCGATACATAAAACGCTAAATCGATGGCGGAGCCTTGGCCTTGAGGTCCTCACCATGATTTAATAACGATATTTACATCATTTACAATTTTAATGCAATAGGGTCAAAATCGGGATATTACAATCTATAGTAGGATCTCGTATTTCATACTGACCTCAAGACAAATCCTTCTACGTTAAGGACCTTAGATTCTTCATGCTCCCAAATTTCAATAAGCAATATAATATCATTTTCACTTGAGATCCAACTTAACATGAGACCCTTGCTCCATGGAAAGTCATGATAGTTCCAAGAGTGGATCCAAAGTGTCCCAATTTCTATTTATTATTATCCTTTTGATCTCTATCCTAATAATGGATTTTATGTTCCTTATTATTGCCCATTTTCCTTCCTTTATAGATTATTTTACCTTTTGAACTTCTTTCTTAATTTAGCTTGGTATTTTGGAATGAGGTCTTCTTTTGTAAATATGATTATCCCTTTTAGACTTGCGGTTTTACTCAGTATTCCATATTTATTCTCATTAGATATCACCTTGAAACAAATTAACCTATCTTTGTGCTTGATTATTTTCCCTTACCTCTATTCTTCTATGAGACACATTATTTAGATTTGTATTTTTTCTTGCAATTTTTCCTTGACTAGTGCTAGCATGTCCTTTTCTTTATCCTCTTTCAAACAAAAAATTATAAGGTTCAAGGATATTTTTCTACGCTCGTGGTCTACCTCTATAAGCTTATTCAATTCCTCCTTGATGGGTTTGATATCCAATTTACCCTCCAAACTATTTAGGGCCAAATTGCTGTTCAATTTTTCTTCTAACTCTTTAATCTTGTTCTTCATATTATGATTCTCTATATTATCAACCTCTGCTTCTTGGGTTGATTTCCTATTTGTTTTAATATCATCTCCATTTTCTCCAACTTATTTTCACAGGGCCTTCACTCTATGAAACTATGCCATAGAGCCTTCGCTCATGGGATATTAAAGAATACCCCTAATTTTACTAGATATTGATAACTACCTGTACATAAATCCTTTTGTTGAGCCCCCCTCCCACTACATGTTTCCAATTTTTTTTTAAAACCCTATTTTTAGTAGATACCCCTTTTTATACCCTTCGATACCTATAAACCCCCCCATACCCTAATCCCTACCCCCCAATACCTACAATATATTGACCTTATTTTTCACAATTTAAAAACCCCCCTTTATGAATGAACATGACAAGTTATTTCTCAACAAGGTGAATTCACTATGCTTACTCTCCAACCTAATTATTTTAATCTCTATCTAGTTATGAACATCGTCTTAAAATTATGCAAACTTATTATTAAGCATTTCTTCTAACTTTTTTTAAAATTTATATTCTCTTTCTTCCCTTTGTTATCTAAAGATTCTATATATTCACAAAGACTACATAGGTTTATATTGCTAGGTCTCCCCTTTTGAGATGCTTTTGGAAAATGTGGTGACTTGTTCATACTTGAATAAAGATATAAAGAGGAAATAAATTATAACTAATATGAGGAGAAAGAGATCGTGCCCCTTGTTAGTTCAAGATCATCTATTAGGGTTTCAAAGGCATGTCATTAAAATTCCCAGTGATAATACCTTAGTTAAAAAGGCTCAATGATAATGTCCCATAAAAACTGTTTTACTAAAAAGGCCAGGTGAAAACAACTTTGAAATAAATCAAATAAAATGATAATCAAGTAGAGAGGAATAAAATTAGAACCAAGGTTGGGAGTAGTCACTTTTTAACTGTTAGGGTCCTATCCCAACTCACCTTACTCTAAGAATTAATCATACATAGTATAAGGCCATAAATTTGTAATAAGGCTGAATAAGTTGGTGTTCAACAATCAATGTAAGGGTCTCTTTATTGATTAAGACCTATTAGAAAATTATATTCTGACGATGTCAAGTAGTTAGGGTTTTGGACTTTTGGAGACTATTTAAATAAGATCCAAGTCTATGAAATGTCATGTGAAGAATATTGTAATGGAGCTTTTCTTAAGTGAATGGTTTCCCTACCATAAGAGGCTCATGAACATTGTTGACATAATAACAAATGTCTTTTTCTTCCATATTCTACTATTATTGTCTCATATTTTTGGTTCCATGTTGTTTATTTCTAGTTCATTGCATGCTAATCTTGTTATATATTGTGTGATTCTCAAGTTGCAGGAGTAAGGAACACCACATTAACTAACACTATGAAGGAATACTCTTTATATACAAGCTATACAATTTTATTGGGTACCCAAAGTACATCGTGCTTGATTAATATATTCTAAACATGACATATACAAGTATCTTTGACTAGAATGTGAGTAGAAATTATGTATAAATCTAGGAGATACAATCCAATAAATGTTCAAGTTATGTGTTAAATGACTACCGAAACAACTAAGTTATAAAAAAGAGTGCATATCTTTTGATTTCCCAATCCAAAATAATTTGATCTTTGATTTTATAGAAATAAAACACCTCGTAGTGTCTCTTGTTCAATATTTCACCAAATTGGTGAATTTTCAAGATATATGTTTTGTTCAAGTTAGGGTTCATATTCAATCTAAGGAATATCACTAAAAATAATAGGGTGTAGTGCATTAATCATATATGTTGATGTCAAGAAATAAATTTGGTGTGATCTAATTCACATGCAAGAAAACAACTCACTACACCGTTTTCCTCTTTAAATGACGAGTAATGCATGATGATTTCTCTACAACTGCTATAAATTTTCATGAATAAACATTATAACAATAGTCATTAAAAGACAAAATTAAAATGGATATCAATGGATATCAATGGTGGTCATCATATCTACCATAAATGAATACATTGAACAAAGTATACAATGGATATTGAATGATCATCATTATTTGGATATCCAATGACAATTTCTTAATGAACTTTAATGAATACATTAGTGTTAATGGAAACCTCCAAGTGGTCGACATGTGTATTTGATATAAATTATCTCTCTTTCTCTCACACACACATAGATATGAAAACATAGAGGAGGAAGCATGAGTGAAAGATTCAAAGGACGAGGTGTTGAGAGAGAGAGAGATTACATATATGAAAACATAGAGGAGAAAGCATGAGTTAAATATTCAAATGACGAGGTGTTGATAGGTCCAAGGACCTTTTATGAGCTTCATGCAAGCACATGTAACCCATATAGGCATATCAATTGAAAAGGTACATATCAAGATTATTTAACCCTAGTGAAACTCCTTTGGATCACAATAAGAGCTCAAATCTTTTTTTTAGAGCCTATGTGGAAAGAAATAAGGTTGGATCAAGAGTACATGGTGATCAAGGTATGAAAGGGATTGCATACCATAATAACATTAAAGAGGGGAATGTTAGCTATTTGGATTTATTGGGGGATAAATCTTTCAATGATGAGGCATCTCCCATCATCACCTCTTGGATCAATGATACATAGTCTGATAAAGGAATTGAGGCTCATTAAACTTTACATTCCATTATCCATAATGTATTTTATAGGAGCTATAGAATACTACACAAATCCAAGGAAAGGATTAGAAATATGACAATCATAGTGAAGGCATCAAGCCACCTATCACATAAGGGATCAAAAGAGTGAGATATCAAATGTTATCATCCCATGATGGAACAACAAGGGTTCGGAAATGATAAAAGAAAGAAAAGGTGATCAAAATGAATTAAACATTGAAAATAAAAAAATGAGGGTGGATGTTGAGGAACTAGTGGTTGGAGACATGCAATCCTCTAGTACTTCAAAAATGTTTTAATTGGAAGATTCAATGGGTGGAGATCCTTAAAAAATGGATGCAAGCTAAATGGGGCAAGAGAGTGTGTTATATCCTAAAACTATTTATTGGCACACAAGGGTTCAATACATTAATTTTTAATTACATATATGGTAGAAAGAATATCATTGAATATGTTTCTTGATTCAATTTAAATCCATATTCATCATTGAGCAAGTGGGTCCCAAAGTTTGATCTCATTAGAGATGGGTGTTATTAATCAAATTGGCACTTCTCCATCTGTGATGACATGGAAATGTCACTCACAAAAAAGGACATTATGGATTGAAGATCCCTAATTTGTTATAGATGCATGTGACCTTGATCATTCATTGTTTCTCCAATTCATTATATTTTTGTGATACACCTTTAGGACCTAACCGCGACTCCCTAACTAACATCTTGTAGGTCACCCGCTGGTGCTCCACTGACCACTTGCGGTTTTCCCTAAAAATGTTGCACCCGCTACTTTCCTGTAGATTACTCGCGCGTCACCCACCTGTTGTTAGGTTTATACACACGGGTTCCTCTTAAAATCACGAAAAATAAAAACTAAAATCGAATTTGGGGTAGTTAGGGGAGTTTCTTTAACTTCCATACCTTCCCCAACTGCTTTCCTCTCGAAGCTATCTTCCCAAACTTGTTATAAATACAAGGGAAAGACCATAGGAGAGAGAAAGAACTCTTAATGTATTGAAATGTTGGAGGAATTTATATTGAAGGAGAGGAGCAAGAGCCTGGAACTTGTTTTAATCAGTGTTGCTACATAATCAAGTATAGCTATTTGTTGTCATTTATATGATCAATAAAATAGAATTTTCTTTCCCATAAACAATTGTGTCTAATGTGTGAATTGGATCTAGTGAATATTTCATGCTTTGCTTATGTATGAGTTTCATATTTTTTTTCATGTTTATTTCGCCAAATTTTTTGAGAAGGGTATCTCTATTTTCCAAGTTCTTTATTCAAGATTACAGATCAAGAACTGAGGATTTCAAGCTTGGATCAACCTTCTAGTTTCCAAGTTACTCTTTGTCTAACTTATTATCCCTAGTTCTTTTTCATTAAGAAATATCTTGTTGTGTGCTTGCTAATTTCCTTAGATTCTGTAAGTCTTAGATAGTGCATTGGTGACCTCAGTAACTTCCCAGTCATAGGATTAATTTCTGAACAACAGAATTGGTGATTCCGCTGGGGAGTCCTATGTTTCTTTGGGAGTCCTTTGTGTAGAATTTCTTCAGTCCGAGTCAATTGTAGAGTTTCTGGAAGGGTTTGCAGAGGATATATACCCTTGCTTAAGACTTAGATTTGGTCTTCTTTGAGTTTTTCTTCTTCTTTTTTTTTTTTTTTTTTTTGAAGCAGACCTGTGACTTACTGATACATACAGTCATGAATTTTCCCTATTACCCATGGGTTGTCTGTGTTACACCTGCAAATTGTTGTATTTACAGTCGCGAGTGCCCCTATAGGGTTCAGTTTTCCTCCTAGGGTTGAATTTCTTGGCTTCTGATTTGATTGCTTTTGAATTCTATTGCTCTTTAAGGGACCATTTCAGCCCGTTTCCAATCTGCATTTAGGTCTTTGCTATTCCTTTGGGTCTTTTTTTTTATCTTTGATACTTGTTGGGGTCGTAACCGGGTCTTTCAAGTTTGAGTAGTTGGTTTGTGGACACTTTGAGTGACCTTTATTGATTGTTGTTCTAACTGAGAGTGGTTCGATATCTTGAAGAAGTTTCTTTGATTTATTTTTCTTGTCTTTCGGGTTCGAAGTGTTTTTACCAAGTTAGTTAATTCCATTTCTTGTTTGAGTTAACTAGTTGAACTTGTTGTCTTTAGAATTCTATGAGGGTTAGTTTTCTATTCTTTTAAGCTTAGGTACAATTTTGTATACACTTAAGTATTTGAAGTGTGTTTTACTTGTCCGTAGTTAGTTTTTCTTTTCTCGTTTAAAATAAAAATTCAAAAAAAAAGAGCAAGTATGTTTCCTTAACAAGTGCATTAGTTTTCTTTTCGGAAATAGTAGTAGTTGCATGCCTTTATTTTTGAAAAAGAAAATTTTGATTTCATTTATTTTTACTTCATCATTACTTTTCTTCAGAAAGATAAAAGTGGAAAAATAAAAGAAGTAGAAGCATGTTTATATTTTATTACACATTTACCATGATTTTCCATTTCAGTTGTAATAACACCATGCACACATACACTACCCTTTGAGTAACAACATCCTTAAAAATAATTTTAAATCTAAAATCAACTAGTAATTTTTTTCTTTTTTAGGTTCTTACACCAACTAGATTAGGTTAGTGCTTTGGATTAGGTTGTCATTAACTATCCAAAGTAGTCAAACTCAAACCATAGTGGCTATTCGTTAGGTAAATCCACCTTTGTAGAAGGTGAATCGAGAAGCTCCACTCACACTGAAGTTAAGCATGAGGTCATGCCAGGTTGAGTAGTCGAAGATACCCCTCCACTATTCAATTAAGCATCTACCAGATTCAGTGCGTACGGGTATTCACTAGTACCTTATGGTGCTTTTGGATTTCAGGCTCAGTTACCCTGCCCATGCATATTGATTCGACCTGCAATTGTACCCATGAACCCTCTCTACAATGTCGGTAGCCTTAGTATCTAGACTCTTAGGGATCTGCATGGGTGTTAGTGGAAGGATATTTCCATTGCACCTAGGACAGATTAGTGAGGAAATCCCTTGCAGCTCTTTGGGAAGGCAGTTGGGTGATTCCAAAGCTTGGCCCCATCATGCCTGTATTGTGGACCCCTAATAATTGTTCTTCGTCCCTTCACTGGTCTATTTTGGGCCCTCATCATCCCAGACTCTCCTTTGGAAGGTTATCTGACTGCCTGGTTTGGATCACTATAGGACATTTTTAGTAGTGTGCGGATTGTTTACTCCTCTTCTAGTTGGCCCTAGGTTTTATTTACTTAGAATATTTTTAGCTGTGGAGGACCAACCTCTCCATAGGTCAAGAAGGTTACAAAACCTTCCTCCACTCTTTGTGGAGCCTCCACTGCGACCTCATCGATGGAGAATAAACTCAAGTGGCTCTCTTGAGCCAGTAAGAACGAATGAACCACCTAGATAACCTCACCTTATTACTCAAACTTCACCGGTTCCACACACAACTGGGGTTGAAGACTTGTAAACTGAAGGCTTTGTGAGACATTTTAACCCACCATTAACTGGACCTAACAATATGGTGTTAGTGCGAGTCATCTATTTAGGTTTACTTGAGTTAAGTGTGTATAGGTTTATGTTTGGATTTACCATGGACAACATAGGGGATGGAGTGGGAGGTCCATACACTCCAACATCTACCATTATGCCGAGAGGATTTCTCCTCCTCATGTGAACATTCTGGTACATATCTCGTTGTAGATGTCTTCTGCTCCAATCGCTTCACTGAACTTTAGTACAAGATCCTTAGGGTCATCAAGCACTCAGATTGCTTCGAATTCTATACCCTTTGGGTCAACCGTCAGTTCTTCGAATGTTTCCTTCATTGGGATACCTGTAGTATCGTTCATGTCATCCCCTTTTCTTCAAAATTTCCATACTAATCCTACTAGTTCTGCTCCTTTTACTCATGGATTCCCTTGGCATGGAGGACATATTGTTCCTTCAGCGCCTTTTATAGGCTCGATGTCTGTTCCTTCCATTGCACAGTTTGTTAGTTCAAACCCCTTCATAGGTTATAGTTTTCAATTGTCGAATGTTCAAACATATAATCCTCCTGTAGGGAACACTTCTTTTTCACTCTTTGGTGGAGGAGGTAGTATTGCATACACTTCAACTCCTTTTCCAGTTGGAGGTACTTATACTCAGCCTCAATGGAGTGGACCTCAAGGGAGTAATCCACTTGCTTACAGATGGATCACCTTTTAGAATGCTTTCACATCACAATCAATGACGAGGGGAAATCCCAACCTGTTAAGATTCAATATGCTAACAAAGAAAATATCAGCATTACATTTCATTTCACAACAATAGCATATACAGGATCACTAAAGAAACAACAAGCACAGCATAAACACACGAGACACAAATTTATCCTGGGAAACCCTCATGGGGTAGAAAACCCAGCAAAGATTCCTCAATATAGATGACCAGCAAATACAAAGGTGCAAACCCTAGACATGAGCTCCTCCTCCTCCATAGCAAACCTCTCCCTCACCTATGTGCTATTCACAAGTGAGTGTAGTGTGTGTATAAATGAGGAGCACACCTCCTCTATTTATACACATCTCCGACTTGTATTTTATATTAACTAGGTCGACCCCAACTTAATTACTTAATATAATGTCGCAGGGCCGACCCCACTAGGGTGGTCTAATAACCCCTTTAACCCACATGACACATACAGGGCCTACCCCCACTAGGGAAGTCTAATAACCCAAGTTACCACATTCTCCATGGAGGAATAAAACATCTTCGAATATACAATAAGGTCTTCACGGAGGAATGAAACATCTCTGGAATAATAAAGTACAAATATAATATTCTTAGAAGTTACAATATCTCAACACTCCCCCTTAACGAGAAGGATATTATAACAACATCTGCACAAGCAAGGAGTCATCAATGTCATACATGATACATCTATAAATCATTGGAAGCTTTCTCAACATCATCAGTAACTCAAGCAGTTACTGGAACATCTTCAATACTGGAACACCAACATCTTCAGTATTGAGTCTTCATATTCTGCAGCACTCGAACAGCTACAGCAACATCAACATCATCATCTGGATCCTCACGATCATCAGCATCGTCATCACACGATCATTAGCATCGTCATCACATGATCATCAGCATCGTCATCATACGATCATCAACATCGTCATCACACGATCAGCATCTGGATCATCTCGATCTATAGCATCTGGATCATCTCGATCTACAACATCTGGATCATCTCGATATACAGCATCTGGATCATCTCGATCTACAGTAAATGGATCATCTTGATCTACAGCATCTGGATCATCATTGTAGCATACTCTGCAATACACACAATCATATTACAGGATGATCAATCCTGCTCTCTTTAGGACATAGGTCCATGGATGATACAATCCAGATCAAGTTCCAGGATGATAAATCCTTATCACTTTAAGACAGATCTCATGTCTAGGGACGATGCAATCCCGGTCAACTTCCAAGAGGATCATTCCTTATCACTTTAAGACAAGTCTCATGTCTAGGGACGATGCAATCCTGATCAACTTCCAGGAGGATCATTCCTTATCACTTTAAGACAAGTCTCATGTCTAGGGATGATGCAATCCCATTCACATACCTTTTGAACCAACGTCCAGGGACGATGCAGTCCTATAATTCAATTCTCGGAGACATCTGTCTACAGATCAATTCAAGGGACCTACGTCCGGGGGTGATGCAATCCCCATTCTCGAAGACATCTTGTCTACGACTCAATTCAAGGGACCATCGTTTGGGGATGATGCAATCCCCATTCTCAAAGACATCTTGTCTATGGCTCAATTCAAGGGACCTAAGTCCGGGGACGATACAATCCCCATTCTCGAAGACATCTTGTCTACGGCTCAATTCAAGGGACCTAAGTCCGGGGACGATACAATCCCCATTCTCGAAGACATCTTGTCTACGAATCAATTCAAGGAACCTAAGTTCGAGGACGATACAATCCCCATTCTCGAAGACATCTTGTCTACGGCTCAATTCAAAGGACCTAAGTTTGGGGATGATACAATCCCCATTCTCGAAGACATCTTGTCTACGGCTCAATTCAAGGGACCCAAGTCTGGGGACGATACAATCCCCACCTGTCCACCAAGGACTTCATTTTCGGAGACATATGTCTACGGATCAATTCAAGGGACCGAAGTTTGGGGATGATACAATCCCCACCTGTCCACTAAGGACTTCATTCTCGAAGACATATTCCTATGGATCAATTCAAGGGACCGAAGTCCGGGGACGATACAATCCCCACCTGTCCACTAAGGACTTCATTCTCGAAGACATATGTCTACGGATCAATTCAAGGGATCGAAGTTCGGGGACGATACAATCCCCACCTGTCCACTAAGGACTTCATTCTCGAAGACATATGTCTACGGATCAATTCAAGGGACCGAAGTCCGGGGATGATACAATTCCCACCTGTCCACTAAGGACTTCATTCTCGAAGACATCTGTCTACGGACCAATTTAGAACATGTGTTCAAGGATGATGCAATCCCTCTTCTTTCTCGGAGACATATGTCTACGGATCCTTTTAGAACATGTGTTCAAGCATGATGCAATCCCTCTTCTTTCTCAGAGACATATGTCTACAGATCCTTTTAGAACATGTGTTCAAGCATGATGCAATCCCTCTTCTTTCTCAGAGACATATGTCTACGGATCCTTTTAGAACATGTGTTCAAGGATGATGCAATCCCCTTGTCAACTTAGACCCTGTCTAAGGACCATCCACCAACCTGTCTACCGGCATCACCAATATAGGTATCCTCATCAATACATGTATACATATCATTAATACAAGTAATACAAGTATCCTACATACAAGTAAGCATATCATCGATACAGGTATCCTCATCATCAACTTCACTGTCGATGCGGGCAATCTCATCATCAGTGTCTACATCACTCCCCCTTTCGAGGAGGGTCCTACCAAGCTTGTCTCGAAAATACTCAAACTTTTACTTGAGGTAGAGGTTTGGTTAGTACATCGGCAACTTATTCATCAGTGCCTACAAATTTGAGCTTTATAGTTCCTTTCTGCACCATATCTCGTATATAGAAATATCAGATCTCTATGTGCTTTGACTTATCATGGAACACTGGATTCTCTGCCATCTTGATACAACTCTGTTTGTCACACAGGATCACAGTTGGGTTTATCTCTAAGTCAAACAATCCTGAAGCCACGCCGCTTCACAACTAGCAGAGCAAGCATCCATATATTCCGCTTGTGCTGAGATCCACACTAGACTGCTTCCTACTAAAGCACGAGATCATGTCGATCCCAGACAATAACATCCTCTTGATGTGCTCTTCCTGCCTAATACACTTCCTACCCAATCAATATCTGTGTAGCCATCTGAAGTCATGATCTCCAAGATAACATAGATCAAAGTCTATCGTACCCTTTAGGTACCTCATCAGATGCTTTGCAACTATCAGGTGAACACATCTAGTTTCCACTAGATACTGACTCAAGGTGTTCACAACAAGGCATATATCTGGCCTAGTATTTGTCAGATACATCAACGACCCAATAATATGTCTGTACAGAGTCATATCCAATAACTCTGATGAGTCATTTGCTAATAGTTTCAAGTTGGAATCCATGAGAGTGGCCATTCCAACACATCAAATCTTTTCAATATTTCTCAGCATACTTTCCCTGGTTGAGAAAGATTCCTTTTGAGCCTTTTCATGCTTTCATTCCTAGGAAGTAATGCACCAATCCGAGATATTTCATCTCAAATTTTGTAGGTAGATTCTTCTTGATTTCCATGATCTGTTTCTCATTCCTTGTCAGAAAGAGATCATCCACATACAATAATAGTATCATCCATAACCTTAGGATAAAGGTTAAGATCAACTTTACTTCTGGTAAAGCCCAAGCTTGTCAAGAAGCTATCAATTCTCCCTCTGTGACTGAACATCATTCACACTCTACATTGAGTGATCTTCTGCATATCTATCCATGCCATCTCTTGTCAGATGGGTCTACTGATATGCGCCTCAAGATCATTCGAACTCTGTGGTGAGTTCCTTCTGTATATAGATACCATCTTCAACCTTGTAGCAAAGGTTGAAATCTACATCACCCATGGTGATTATTAAGCTCATCAAATGACTATCGATCCTGGGTATCCACACAAAGATTTCTTCAATTACACCATTAAGAGAATGGTCTTATCTAGCCACTAGGAGCAAACATCTCATTATGATCCTCTTCCTCTTTCTAAGAGAATCTTCTAGCCATGATCTTTCTATAGTATGTTTGATTTGTAAATCTTCTTGTTGAACATCCATCACTTGTTTAGTGTTCATCATTCGTCATGATCTTTCCTACAAATCAAAATTAAGTACATGATTAGTAATACTTCATAATCATCAAATCATGTTGACATGATAACCTATTATGCATACAGATATCATTTACATAGTTATGCAACTATCTTGACCAATACTTTGGCACAACACTTTTCCATATCCTATATGCATACAGTGGCTATCTAGATGCCTTCCATCTCTACCAGAACATACTATCGAGAGCGTGCATAGCTCTCAGCATGTCAGCAAAGAGGTTTCATTCTAGACAATAAAAAATGGAATGTTTGTCCAACTTACCAATCATATGCATATTAGTAGTATACTGTTCAATGCTATATGAAAGCTTACACTTAGCATGATATATTCTAGGAATACAAATATGCATACAACTATTACGAGCAATATCATAGACTATTTAGTAATTCAAATAACAATTCAAGTACTTATCTTTTTATGTCTTATGAGGTTGCATCCTTCTTGGTCTCGACTTCCCTTCCATGTCATGAGCTTCTATCCATCCTGTACCACTATGCATGCTCAAGTGTGCACTAGTGTCATCCTCATGATCTCATAGACAAACATACATTTATTAGTATAATCTCAATATTATTAGAAAATTATAATTCTAAATAATCTTAAGTATGTATGGTCATGATTATTTCATACACATGTATACTTACCTAAGATCTTGAAAAAGTAGGATTCTAACTTGATATAGGAAAACATACTTGGATTATCAAGCTCGGTCATGTCTTAACATACCCAAACAATATCTTCTTTTGTTCTCTTCAATGATTTAGAGATCCTGTGCTAGAACCTGCATATCTCATAGGTTAAGCATAGTAGAACAAAGTCATACATACCTCGTAAGTAGAGCTTCCATATGATCAAGGATTATGGATGAGTCTTTTTATTCATGTCATCATGGTCATGGAACTTGATTTGTCTTTCTTGATGTACCTGTATCTTGTTAGCAGACAACATCAACCTCATACAACACCACAGTACATTAGTACAATCATATAACCCTAATCAATGAATGTCTTCTATCATTCACATGCATTCATACTTTTATTAGGGTGATAAGACAATTATAACATTGTACTAACCTAAATAATATGAAGACAAACATATTATGAACTTAATCAAGAATCAGATTTCAAGACATACCTGTATCTCCTTAAGTCATGCCTGTCGAGACTTCTTGTAGTTTTCTTATGTAAGGCCTTAGCCTCATCTCCCCCTGAAACTGGATCTAGAGCTCTATTAGGGTTTGTCAGAGAAACCCTAAAAATTCAAACTTTGACTTTCACACTTCTGAATGTATGGAAGGATGTGTCTTGCTGAGCTGATCGAACTAGCATACTTCAATTTTGAAGTCTCCAAAATTTGACCCCTCAAAATTGCCTTCGAAACTTCTGGATCTTCTGGACAGGATCCCAAACTAGGGTTTGATGAAGTCCACCCTTCTGCCCAATCAAAAGGTTCGATCCAAGGCTCTAAACTCTTATTTTTCTAATGAGCTTCCAGCCATGGTCATAGACTTAAAAAATTCCAACTTTTGCTGAAGCCCGAATTTTCCACCTTTCTCATCAAAATCCTGAACTGGGGTTTGATCAAGCCCACTCTTCTGACCAACCAAAAATTTTGATCTTGGTCTCTAAATTTTGATTTTTCTGAGTAGCATTCAGCCGTGGACTCTAATTCCAAAAATTCCAACTTTCTCCGAAACCCTAAATTCCGGAAGCCAAGAATGAATGTGCTAAAAAATAATTTTGTTTTGATAGAAATATGTACCTGATTGTTTCTGGTGTAACTCTAAACTTTTCAATCCACAGGGTCTGAAAACGTTTTCTGTGGTATCTTGACCTATCATCTTTCCATCCCGATAGGTCTGACCTCAATTGGATTTTCTGAGAGAGAGTTATGCGAAGTGTCGCAACATGACCTGTTTATGGGATAAAACAGGAGAGCGAACTTGTACGGCATGCCACATATCACTGGTTCAACTTCGGCCTCTAAAAACGTTTTCGGAGATAGTACAGTTCGTGCAATACCTATAACTTTTTACGAAATTTCATTTGGAGCTTCCTATACCAAGTTATGACCTTTTTTCCTAGGTCACCTGATTATGACTGAGATCTGGAAGAGGCAGAAACCCTAACTTGTACTGATCGTAACTCACAAAGTACAATGCATTTGAGGGCAGCCTTTGGAAACAAGGTACCTGGGGATGTTATCTATGACTTGTAAAGGTTTCAGATCCTGAACCTTCTCCAAAATGGATTTATAGTGAAAGTTCCACGATGACTAGTTTTTTCTATACAAAACCCTAACCTACAAATTGTCGTAAGTGCCATACATTGCCTTCCTTTAGGTTAGCTCTGATACCATGTTAAGATTCAATATGCTAATACAGAAATATCAGCATTATATTTCATTTCACAACAATAGCATATACAGAATCACTGAAGAAACGACAAGCACAACATAAACACAAGAGACACAGATTTATCCCGGGAAACCCTCATGGGGTAGAAAACCAAGCAAAGATTCCTCAATATAGATGACCAGCAAATACAAAGATGCAAACCCTAGGCATGAGCTCCTCCTCCTCCATAGCAGAACTCTCCCTCACCTATGTGTTATTCACAAGTGAGTGTAGTGTGTGTATAAATAAGGAACACACCTCCTCTATTTATACACATCTCCGACTTGTATTTTATAGTAACTAGGTCGGCCCCAACTTAATTACTTAATATAATGTGGTAGGGTCGACCCCACTAGGGTGGTATAATAACCCCTTTAACCCACATGACACATACAGGGCCGACCCCCACTAGGGAAGTCTAATAACCCAAGTTACCACATTCTCCAT
Source organism: Larix kaempferi (assembly GCA_027924585.1). Taxonomy (NCBI): domain Eukaryota; kingdom Viridiplantae; phylum Streptophyta; class Pinopsida; order Pinales; family Pinaceae; genus Larix; species Larix kaempferi. The sequence continues at coordinate 42,984,966 of BSBM01000017.1, forward strand.
GGAGGAATAAAACATCTCCGGATATACAATAAAGTCTTCACGGAGGAATGAAACATCTCTGGAATAATAAAGTACAAATATGATATTCTTAGAAGTTACAATATCTCAACATAGGGGATGGAGTGGGAGGTCCACACACTCCCACATCTGCCATTATGCTAGGAGGATTTCTCCTCCTCATGTGAACATTCTGGTACCTATCTCGTTGTAGATGTCTTCTGCTCCAATCGCTTCACTGGACTTTAGTACAAGATCCTTAGGGTCATCAAGCACTCAGATTGCTTCAAATTCTATACCCTTTGGATCAACCATCGGTTCTTCGAATGTTCCCTTCACTGGGATACCTATAGTATCGTTCACGCCATCCCCTTTTCTTCAAAATTTCCATACTAATCCTACTAGTTCTGCTCCTTTTACTCATGGATTCCCTTGGCATGGAGGACATATTATTCCTTCAACACCTTGTGTAGGCTCGATGTTTGTTCCTTCCATTGCGCAGTTTGTTAGTTCAAACCCCTTCACAGGTTATAGTTTTCAATTGTCGAATGTTCAAACATATAATCCACCTGTAGGGAACACTTCTTTTTCCCTCTTTGGTGGAGGAGGTAGTACTGCATACACTTCAACTCCTTTTCCAGTTGGAGGTACTTATACTCAGCCTCAATGGAGTGGACCTCAAGGGAGTAATCCACTTGCTTACGGTTGGAGCACCTTTCAGAATGCTTTCACATCACAACTAATGACTAGGGGAAATCCCAACCAGCCTTATGGGAGTTACAGTTCAAGTAAGTTTCCTTACCCAACTCTCGAACTCATATGCCATCAGCTAGGCCACTATTACCCTTTCTAGCAATGTTAAACTTGCCAGATATTTCAAATATTATGAATGACCCCGTGCGTCATGACCCTACCTGGTCTCCTGTTCCAACCAAGATTCCTTTGGACATCCCCAAGTTTGAAGGCAGGACTAGAGAAGATCCAGGGGACCACATTACAACATTTCACTTATGGTGTTCTTCTAATTTGCTAAACGATGATTCGATACAGTTGAGACTTTTCCAAAGAACCTTAACCAGTGTCGCGGCTAAATGGTACATTGAAATACCATCTGTTGCTTATCATAAATTCTACGATTTGGCGATAATATTTTTGAATTACTTCCAACTTCCTGTTTGATATGATGCTGACACAGATCTTCTGTCTACATTTAGACAAAATAAAGCTACTCATATATATGACCATATTCAGGAGTGGAGAAGAAGGAAAAGGCTCATTAAAGTTGAGATTCCCCCAAAATTCCTATTAGAGTGGTTTTTGAAATCATTGTTACCTTACATCTCCAAAGATGTTTCAACTTACCGAGTTATCTCAGAGGAGGAAGCCAACTTAAGAACCCAACAGTTAGATCTAATTTATGCTCAGTCTGGGATTCTTTATGAACTCATTCCTGATGCATGAAGGTCAAACACTGATCCTTATAAACCCAAAATTGCACCACATGTCGATGGCATTGTGGGTCCATTCAACTCATTCGTTGTAGAGGCCTTGGCCAAACAAGTCCATGAGCTTTCTATAAAGCATTCTACAGTGGAGGCAACTACGGTTTCACACCCCCTTCTCAAATGGATACGGTACACAATGTGCACTCAAACCAAAAGGGTTCTCAGCAACCCAATGGAAAGAAAAAGGGAAAGAAGGGGGAGGGTGATCAATATAAGCCCAAAACCACAGATAGTGCTTAGGGGGGGAAAAAATAAAAGAAGAAGGTGAAATTCCCTTGTAAACTTTGCAAGGAAGATCACTTGACTCACCAGTGCCCCTTGATTGATGAAGCCCAGAAGCTTTTTCAACAAAAGAAACATGCCATCCCGAAGGATCCTTTTCCCAAGGGACAAAACTTGGCTTCTAGTAGCTCTAGTGCTGGGGGAACCAATGGTGCTGCACCATCTGATCAGTCTTATATAAACATGATTAGCTCAGATACCATGTCACAAACAAGAGCGAGAAATTATACACCGAAACTTCGGCAGAAAGATAAGGAGATTGTTGAGATGTCTGCTCCTATTCATATTGAGAGACCCGTAGAACCTATGCGTAAGATACCAAAGGGTGTCTATAAGTGTGCATCGCACAATCCTAATGTGAGGGCTGCTCGCAACTACTCTATTGTGGAATACTTATCCCAAAATCCATGTGCCATGTCTTCTCTAGAAGTTTTGCAAAGTTCCCCTTCGCAACATAATGCACTTCTAGTAGCAATAGGAAGTGTGGGCCGAGATTGAGGCGGGTGGGCCGGAGAAGGGTCCAGACGATCGTATATCGGCACAGGACCCACCCAGTCATCATGATTATGATAAACAGTCCATCAAAACACTGATGGTTGATGACAGTGACCATACCTTGGAAGAGCACAGATGAAAAGGACACTAGGACCCGACAACAATTAGTGGGTTGCCCCTGGCTGCGGAAGCACAGTTGGGTTGACTGATACACGCAATCATTGATGCATCCACTGCAGCATCTCAGAAGATGATAAGGGCGACAAATGAAGGATTCCACGTGCTCACTGCTTGTGTGGACTCTGTGTATGACATGGTTTCATGACGGGCACCAGACGATGTAGCATCACCACAAGTTAGCACAATCAGCACTGAGCCACGGGTGAGGAATGTGGAGATTCCCCCGATTGCGATTGTGACTAAAGATGAAGCTGCAAACGCCTTGCTGCAGCAGCTGAAGACGGTGACCATTAATGTGAATACCTTTCCCGTGGAAGGGTTGACCACTATGCAGGAAGCTACCAGTCAGGAAACGATAGACCGATTGCGGAAGATCAGTGGCATGTGCGTACGACTGCAGGCAAGTGAGGCCGATGCGAAGCGCACTATTGAAGAATTGACCGGCAGGGATGCTTCAACACGACAGGCTGTGGATGAACTTGAAGAACACATTAAGGGAGAACGGGATGAGAAGGCACACGAAATCGAAGGCCTAAAAAGGGAACACAATTTCCTTATTGCGGAGAAGGCCCGTATGTGGGATGATAGTGTACGGGTCGACCGGGCCATCATGGAAGCTTATCAGCATGTGTCGGAGCCCACTGAAGAGGTGGATTTGATCTAACAGGTGCAGTGACTAGGAGCTACCATTGTTCAGTTGCGGCAAGAGAATCAAGAGTTGAAGGCTCAGGTGAATCCTAGTATGCCTCAAGTTGAAGTTGATGACAGAAAAAGGGTGATTGAGGAGGTCGCAATTCAGATGGAGGAGCTGGAAAAAGCCGTGACAAAGCTCACAGCTGATACCGTACAGTTTTGGAGCCAAATTGTCTAGGATGAGCAAGTTGACCAGTTGATCAAAGATTGGTAGGACATAGAGGGACAGTTGGCGACACTCAAGGTAGCCATGCACACAATGCCACTAGTGGAACAGGTCGCCAAGTCTTAGGACTTAAAAGAATTGCAGTAATGGGTTACCAAGGCTGATGAGCGACAGAAGAAGTGTGCTGCACAGTTGGAGGAGTGTCAGAATGTCGGGGGCCAGTTCATGACCAAGGTAGGAGAAGCGCTTCAGGAAGTACAGAAGGGTCATCAACAGGTGATGGGAAAGCTCACTGTGCATCCATCTGCAGAAGATGTGGTCGACAGTCAAGTGGTGGCTACGGAAGTCAAAGAAATGGTGATGACAGTCGTGCAGCAGTACGAAGATTTCAAAGTTAAGACCATAGAGTACACCATGTCCAGTTGACGTGGCTCAAGGGCAAGCCACAAGAATGTGTTGGGGGCCTGTTGGTAGGCGGTTTGGTAAGGAAGAATCGCAGCATCGCCGATGCTGCGACACGTTAGACGAGGTTGCGGAAGGAAGAAGGCTCTTTATTTTATGTATTTTTTGAGTTGTTTGTACCGCAATAGGTGGGTTTTTGGGTCATTGGACCATATGAGATGTAATTTCGAGTTAAGTATACCGCAATAGGTGGGTTTTTTGGGTCATTTGGACCGTGTTAGTTAGATTTTGGGTCATTTGACCAGGATTCAGTTAGGAAGTTGTTAGTACATGGACAAACATTGTAAAGGAAAAAGCCTATATATAGACAGAAAGTTGTAGGTTGTGAGGGGGGAGAGATAGATCAAACAAAGAGATTTTTGTATGTTTTGGTGTGGGTGTTCTGAGAATAAGAGATATTGCCGAAGTCTGCGATCTGCATAGGCATTGTATTGGGTTTTTTCAGTAATAATATGATGTGATGAAACTGTTTTTGTGCAATGCTGAAGTGTCTTCTATCTTTTGATGGTAATGCAATGTTTCTTTGATGCAATAGTCGCTTTATTGTTATAATCTGCTGTAACAATGAATGCTTCCATTAAATGATGCTATGAGTACAATAATGTCGAAGTGAATGCATAGATTTATTGTTGAATGTTGCAATAAGATTAACTAGCTGATGCCACAACATCCTCCTTCATTCGGTGGAAACATGGTTCCGTCCACTCTCCCTTGATCACCTTGGGTGAGATCTCATCTACTCTATAGGTGTTGCTGGGTAGGGTAAAACCTGTCTGGGCCGGTGCTCAGGGAGATCGCGGTGGGTTGGTGTCGACAATGATGGGAACCCCTGTCGATTGGGTTTGAGTCAACAATATGTCCGACATCAAACCCCAGTTTCCATATCACATGGCCTTTCAAATTGAAGTAATACATGGCTCTAAAACCATTGTATGCACAGTGGTGGATGAAGTCGTGTCTACATGCGTAATTTCCATTTCTTGCTAGCAAGATTTAGGCTCTCCTAAGTTAGTACCTTCTATTACATTGCTTACCTATTTTGATGGAATACTTTCTGTCCACATGGGATTATACCCTCTTTTGAGATCCAGTTAGAGGGAAAATTAGTGTCAGTAGAGGTTGAGGTTGTTGATGCTTCTCTTGATTATAATTTGTTGTTAGAAAGAAGTTGGACATATGCGATGCAAGCTATCCCTTTATCCATTTTCGGGTATTGATGTTCCCTCATGAAGGAAATATTGTCACAGTTGATCAACTCTCTTTCACCTGAAAAAATAATACGACCTCTTTGGAATCTAATATTCTGATGATTGATCAGGCCCGTCCTCCTAGCGAGAGTTTGGGAGTAGGATTGTATTCATTGCTTATGGGCACTTTGGATTTTCCTACTCCCATGAATTACATTGGTTCGACGAGTGTCCAAAACACTCTCTCAACATCTAAGGAGGTTTCTACAGTTATCAAAGCAACTGATCCTTGGATATTTCCCGCTCATAATGAACTAGTTGTTCCCAGCTTATCTGTAGCTGAAGTGACTTATCAAGCTTCATGAGATTCTGCAATAGATTGTATCTTGAATCCTTCAGTCTCCGAGGATTCAGATGTAGATTATGCGCCTACATGGGTGGTAGACTCTGCTCATTCCTTTGACTTTTTAGACACTATTTTACCAACAGATGAAACTATTATGGAAGCAATGATAGGTCTTGATCAACCTTGGGAACACATGCATCATAGATCTGATTTTCTTCCAGACTTAAACAAGATTGAGAATGGTGAGTTTTTTGTGAGACTTGGTGGAGATGTTGATCTATCCATTAACCCTTTAGTGAAATAGGGGATTTTCGTTGAAGGTAGCATGGATAACATATAGAAAACCATTCCGATTAATATCTCCATCAAACTAGATATCGTGGAAAACATTTTCATCGGTGCAAACTATTCTCCTGAAGAGATTCTCTTTTATACCGACATTTTAAAATAATTTCGCGATGTCTTTTCCTGGTCATATTAGGATATTCTGGGCATCGACCCATACATAGTTGAACATGACATCAAAACATACCCAAATGTGAAACCAGTTCAAAAAAAAATTCATCCAGTCAATCCGCGAAAAGATGCAATCGTTAAGGATGAGGTTGAAAATCTCCTCAAAGCCGGATTTATCTATCCTATCGACATGACGAAATGGGTTTCCAATCCAATCCCAATTGATAAGAAATAAGGTACCATATGCATTTGTACTTATTTCAGAGATATTAATAAAGTGTGTCCCAAATATAATTACTCCATGCCATTTATTGACTAGATCATAGATGCGTGTGCAAGTAACAAAATATTTTCCTTTATGGACGGATTTTCGGGGTACAATCAGATTCAAATCAAACTCGAAGATCAACAGAAAAAATATTTTATATGTCCCTGGGGTACCTTTGCATATCGGAAGATGTCGTTTGGTTTGAAAATTTTTGGAGCCACATTCCAGTGAGCAATGAATTTCACCTTTCATGATATCAAACATATAGGCGAACCTTACCTGGATTATCTACTCGCACGATCTCGAAAGAGAAGAGATCATTTAGAAAATTTACGGCTTGTATTTGAGCAATGCAAACACTACAAAATTCGTTTGAATCCCCATAAATGTGTGCCCTGTGTTGATTCTGGATGATTGTTGAGTTTCATCGTGTCTAGTAGAGGGATCATGGTCGATCCATTAAAAGTAGAGGTGAGCTTTAAATTGCCTCATCCTCATAGTATTAGACAACTTCAAAGTCTGTAGGGCATGTCCAACTTCCTCATACGATTCATTCTCAACTATGCGAAAAATAACCAAAGGTTTCATGCATTTACTTAAACAAGACACCCCATTCTTTTGGGTGTGAGGCTGCACAAAACTCCTTCGAGGCTTTGAAAAAAGCACTATTATCAACCCCCTTGTTAATTCTGCTAGATTACACTTACAATTTTATCTTATATCTAGCTGCATCTGATTCCAAGGTTGGTGTATTTTTGGTTCAATATTATGATAAGCTCCAATATCACGTCATCTATTACCTTTCTCGCACTTTAATAAAACCTGAACTGAAGTATTCACATGACGAAAAGTTGGCACTTGCCACTATGTACGCCGTCTAGAGGCTATGCCACTACATTTTACCGCGAACCACTAAAGTGATTGCGGATGTCAATCTGTTTCAATATGTTTTAACTCGATGCATAATCAGAGGTAAATTTAATAAGTGGATTGTTATTCTCCAAGAGTTTGATCTCACTTTTCAATCCGCTAAGTCTAACAAGTCCTTAGTATTCGCAAAACTCATATCTGATTTTCCTAGTGGTGAAGAGTTTAATGCGGAAGATACTTCATTACCTGATGAACATATGTTTCTCATTTCAACCTCTAGTCCATGGTATGGAGATATTTTTATTTATCTCCAGAATTTGAGGTGTCTACCAGCTTTTTCTAGGGAAGAATGATGAAAACTACGACATCATGCTAAAAACTACCTCATAATCGCTGATACAATGTATAGACGAGGGGTAGACTCCATTTTATGTTGTTGTTTGACTTTGGAAGAAGCTGAGTTAGTATTGAATGATGCCCATGGTGGAGCATGTGGGGGTCATCTTTCTAGATTGGCAATAGCCTAGAAAATATTGCGTGCCGGTTATTTTTGGCCCACCATATTCAAAGATTGTGTGGAAGCCGTGAAATGCTATCATCCATGTAATCTATTCACCAAAAATATGCGAGCAAACCATGCTCCCCTATACCCCCTCATCATAGTAGGTCCCTTCACTAAGTGGGGGGTAGATTACATGATTTGCAACCCAGTTTCCGTTGGGGGCATCAATATATCATCATTATTGTAGACTACTTTACTAAGTGGGCAGAGGTGATGCCTATTGTGAAGGAAGATGGTGAAACTAGAGCTTATTTTTTATTCAATCAAATCATTGCTAGGTTCGATATTCCTAAGGAGATCATTACAGATCATGGTAGACACTTTCAGAATAATATGATGACAGAGTTGACCACTATGTAAGGGTTTACATAGGAGAATTCATATCCTTTATATCCACAGACAAATGGACAAGTTGAAGTGGTTAATAAGACTTTAAAAACCATTCTCCAGTGTACCATTAATGCTAGTAGGTTAAACTAGCACATTATGTTATATCCAACTCTTTCGGCTTATCGTACCAATGTTAAGACTGCTACAAGATTTTCACCTTTCCAACTTGTCCACGGGTTGGAGGTAGTCACACCTATTGAATGAAAAATACCATTGTTAAAGTTTGACATCCAACTTTTAACTGAAACCTCTACTTTAGAAGAACATTTTCTTCATATCGAACATCTAGATGAACAATGCAAGGATGCGCTTATCGCAAATGAATCACATAAAAAAAAGTCAAAAGTCAATATGATAAGTCTTTCAAGCCTAGTGTTTTCTCCGAGGGAGACCTTGTTCTGGTCTATGACCAGGATAAATATCCCCTGGGGGTAGTAAAATTTAAGTCTACGTGGCTCGGTCCATATATTGTCTCTAGAGTTTGGGAAAAAGGGTCATATGAACTGGTTGATTATGATGGATATAAGCTTCCTAAGCCTAGAAATGGGATCTACTTGAAAAAGTATTATGCTTAACACATATAATTTTTCTTGTAAATAACTATACAATAGTGTAGAATTAGTCTTTTTGTGTTGCTTATGTGCCTCTGGTTGTGTTTCAGATGGAAACCGAGTGATTTTTAGGATTTTTTGATGGTGCGATTCGTCACACTCATAATATTTCCTCAACTGCTTGGGTGAACTATTCACCTACGGGTTAGTTTGTTTCGTCAGGAGGTGCTTGTTTAGGACCCGCAATGAACAATATGGTCAAGTATAGTGTTTTTATTGATCTATTACGAGATGCTTTACACCACGACATTTCATGTTTGGAGGTTAGGTTTGATTCTCAGTTAGTCGTACTCCAGCTTACGGGTGAGTATCAGGTTAGGGATTATTTTTTATTACGTTAGTTTTTGAAAGTTAAATTTCTTGAAAGACAATTTGATTACATCTCATATCAACATATTTCAAGGAAACAAAGAACAATAATTGATGCATATGCAAACTACATACTCGAATGGAATTTGTATCATACATAATAAAATAGATCACCACGCACATAAAGAAACATGTACATAATCGATAGGTGTATATATATATATATATATGAGTCCAAGAAATAATCAAAGAGTTTGAGTATCCATATCTATCAAATATACATAACAATATACAAAAGCGGGCATAATAGCCTCAAAGTAGTGAAGATATCCCTAAGGGGATGCAGGAGTCTCAGCTTCCTCTGTTATAACTTCTCTATAGCAAATAACTAGCCTAGCTACTTTCTGGAGTATCCTAATCCATGCAGGGGGAACACCCACTACATGCTCTTGCATATCCATGGGCATCCGCTCTATGCGATAAGTAGGAATATCATGAGTTAGCTAGTTCATTTTTTCCTCAATGGTTCATTGCATGGCCTCTGTTCCGCCTAGCTCTGCTGGTCGTACGAACACTCTCGGGTGTCCAGCTGGCCTCATTGGTCCAATATCTACACCAAGTATGTTGTCAATACTTAAACTCATCAAAAACATATGTACATGTTTATAACAAAAACCATAAAAATTGAATAATAATAAAAGTAAAAATGGTACCTATCTCTCCCCTAGCAGCTCCTAGAGGCAGCATGAGCTCCAGGTCACCATGGAAGTCCATCCTATCATAAGGAAATTGCTCAAATGCAGGAACCTGCCGCCTCCACCAACCCAAGAAATACTTATCATCATAGGAGGTACTAGTGTCTCCACCTCCCTGTCGTAAGAAGATATCACCCCAACGAGTTATCATGGGCTCATCAGGGTTAACAGGAGGGAGAGACACTCTTGGACTCAAGCTTGGAACTCTCTCAAAGAATAAGGTGCATAGTATACTACCATAGTCAAAGTTCTTCTTCTTCTCAGTTCTACACTCGGTGAGTTGGTTCTTCATGTTCACTAACAATCCTATACACTAGTCGATTATCACATTCTGCAAGCAATCCACCCCAATTTGCATGTAATTGTGGGAAGCTATGTGTTGAGCGACACTACCACCTACCCTGTTCGTATTACTCAATATGAATTTCAGTGGGAATATATCTATTTTCCTAATTAACACTTGAGTGCCACTTTTCTCTCCTCCTACCATGCAATATGTGTTTATGTAGTCTTGCAGTGATAGGGCCCCTACGCCTTGAAATGTGCCTTTGAGGTTAACAACCTCTCCGCGTTGGGACAATCCATTTATGAAATAAATTTCATCCACTGTGATGTCTAGAGTTTCACCTTGAAGGTTAAATACCCCCTGATCAGGATCCCATAAGTGCACTAAACTTTGGAGCAAGTTAGGTTGTGCCCTCATGTTGGATGTGCAGAATAATTTCAAGAGACCACACCATCGCAAGGCATGAGAGTCAATGGATCTCTCATAGACTCCATATCCATTGCTCCATGCTCCCTCTCCCTCCATGTGAGAACCATTGTTGCATTTCATCCATTAAATTTCATGAGCATTGATTTTTCTTTTAAAATGTGCCACCCCCGGATCCTTGTTAGAATAGTTGTGCACAACTCGAGAGTGAATATCCCTCCACTCACGGTTATTTCTCAAACCCACGACTTTAACCATAGATACCTATGGGCGTGCAGAGTTAATTTTAAAATTTAAATAAAAAATTCAAAACTCCATCAAAAATATTCAAAAAATACATAAAAATGCAAAGCACAATTGCCTGCAAGTGACGGAACTGAAAATCGTCCTCTAGATTCATTGTACACAATGCAACAAGTTGTAGGGATTTTTTGTTCTCTTAAAATGGAAAATGGTAACAATGAGTTAATTTTACTCTTTTTACTATTCATAGTAGTTCTCTTTTTTCATTTTTACGCACTTTATATAGTTTTGAAACCCTTTTTTGTCATATTTCTTAATCTTGATGACTAATTAAGTTGTTTTGACTAGGTCATGGCATGAAAATGTGCTTTTACAAGGTTATGTATACATTGGTGCTATTTAAAAGGGTTTGTTACTCAGGACATGTTGATTAGGTTTCTGCATCGCATTTATACCTTATCATTTTTTATGCCTTAGGATCCCTTTTTACACCATGGACTACGACATTAGCCTTCCATTTTCCCTCCATTGTTGTTGTTCTTCCATGGTGAGGACGTACCTAACATGGGTTACCCTAGATAGCATACTATGTCATATTGGTACCCATGTCGTTACTTTCTACCTGGGGAGCTTGTCACTTATATTGCGGTCTACATACATTTAGAATGCACACCTTTGTTGACCACCTTTAATCAATCTCCCGTTCCTATGGAGTCTTCTTTATGCTCTTGTTAGATTCCTTAAAATTGACAATATTGCCAAGTATACTTGTCCATTTTCAAACTTGTTAAAGGATTTGAACGAACATCCACTTAAGTATAAGTTTACCCCTTTTTCGGACCATAGTGGATTAATTACAAAAAAGGTATACTCTATCCCGTTATGGTCAGAAGAGTTCTCTCATGTATACTTTTACACGTTTTTGGGCAAGGATACTAACTCTACGAAAAAGTACCTTATGGAGTTATTGTTTAAGTTTTTCAAACTCCTTAAATATTAAGACACCGGTGATCATATACCAACTCGGGCTCGATATTAAAATCCATGAGTAGGTGTATGGAGTTATTGTTTAAGTTTTCTAGACTCCTTAAATATGAAAACATCGACGAGCATGAACATGCCCGATATTGATATTAAAATACACGGATCAATACCCTATCGAGTATTAGTCTATATTTTATTCAAACTCGTAAAACAATGAAGAAAGTTGTGAGTTTCCCTCCCATGGACTCATTAAATTACACATGGTTGGGTCCCTATCAAGCATTATTCTCTCTCTTCTTCGAGCTTCTACAAAATGAAGAAGGTCTTGAGTTTGCTTTCTTGGACTCGTTAAAAAGTAAAAAGAAAGGTATTATCAAGCTTCCTTTTAACTTTTTCATGCTCATTTAAAAAATGCAAAGACACCTAAAAAGAGAAGGGAAAAGAAAGTCTCCATCATTCATTCATATTATGGCATCAAGTCTAATTGTTCCTTGAACACAACACTTGTCTTGAGTCAATGTGTCTTAGTTTTGGCTTTAGGGTTTAACCTGATTCCATAGTTGTTTACTCCTTTGATTGGTTACTCTTCCGATCATATGGATATTTTATTGTGTCTCTTACATGACAAACTTATGTCATGTTTCCTGTATTTCCAAGCTGCCTAAGTCACTCTATTATTGTGCTCAATGTTCAAGGATCACCCCTGTGTCGGCCATTTTTGTAGTTCCCCTTGACTCCTCATGTTGTCCATCCCTTATGTCAGTATAGCCTCAATATCACTCTTTCAACTAAATGTCCAAGTGTTCCTCGTGTGAGATGATGAAGGATTCCTTAATGCCTTCCTTCTCATAGGTCTCTTCCTATCGGCTTCAACTCATTTTTCTCTAGGAAGCAGACTTAGAGTCCTGGATAGTACCTTGATATTTGCAGGCATCAGTGGAATATCATCTCACTGTTGAGTTATGGGATTACATCAATGTCCTTTACTTGAAAAATTCTTCAATTATTCGACTTCAAGACCCTTTATTCACACTTGTAAGAATGCACTAAGTACCTTGGAACCCATTTTCATTATTGGTGGGTGTCCTTGTGTTTGTTAATGGTTTACATTATCAACCGGTAATCAAACGATATCCTCCATGTTCGAATCCAACTCTTTTATTCACATGGTTTAGGATTTGTACCTGTATCGTTGGTTGGTTTGAAGACCTTGGGAATATAATAACTCTATTCTAATTTGTTATTGCCCGAGCTACGTAATACTGAGCCCTACTCATTTTGGCTCCTCATTAATAATATATCCAATTTGTTGTTATGGCTATGTTCTCCATTTTGACATGGATCCACACTTGTATTTTAGTGGCCATTTTATATGCATATGTTTTGCATATGTATTGAAGATCATGTTCTATCATTTTGAACATGACATTATGTCAATATTATACTGTACGTTGACCTTGTTTTTGTTTTAGATACTGTTGGAACTCTGTTTCTATGGCTCTTCCGCTCCTCCACTTCCTTGTTTGTAATGCATTTCGGCCATCATTTACCCTTCTGACCTCATACATTAGGGACATATGTTATTAATCAAATTGGCACTTCTCTATTTGTGATGACACTGAAATGTTGCTCACACAAAAGGACATTATGGATTGAATATCCCTAATTTGTTATAGATGCATGTGACCTTGATCATTCATTGTTTCTCCAGTTCATTCTATTTGTGTGATACACCTTTAGGACCTAACCGTGACTCCCTAACTGACATCTCATGGGTCACCCGTTGGTGCTCCACTGACCACTTGCGGTTTTCCCTAAAAATGTTGCACCTGCTACTTGCCTGTATATTACTCGTGGGTCACCCTCCTGTTGTTAGGTTTATACACACGGGTTCCTCTTAAAATCACAAAAAATAAAAAAAATAAAATTGAATTTGGAGTAGTTAGGGAGTTCCTTTAACTTCCATACCTTCCACAACTGCTTTCCTCTCAAATCTATCTTCTCAAACTTGCTATAAATACAAGGGGAAGGCCATAAGAGAGAGAGGGAGAGAACTCTTAATGTATTGAAACACTGGAGGAATTTATACTGAAGGAGAGGAGCACAAGCCCAGAACTTGGTTTCATCAGTGCTGCTACAGAATCAAGTATAGCTATTTGTTGTCATTTATATTATCAGTAAAAGAGAATTTTCTTTCCCATAAACAATTGTGTCTAATGTGCGAATTGGATCTAGTGAATATTTCATGCTTTTCTTATGTATGAGTTTCATATTTGATTATTCATGTTTATTTAGCCAAATGTTTTAAGGAGAGTATCTTTGTTTTGCAGGTTCTTTATTCAAGATTGCAGATCAAGAACTGAGGGTTTCAATCTTGGATCAACCTTCTAGTTTCCAAGGTACTCTTTGTCTAACTTATTAGCCCTAGTTCTTTTACATTAAGAAATATCTTGTTGTATGCTTTCCAATTGCCTTAGATTCTCTAAGTCTTAGATAGTAAGTTGGTGACCTCAGTAACTTCCCAGTCATAGGATTAATTTCCGAACAACAATGGGATCAACAAGATTCATGTGTGGGTCAAATTATCATATTTTCCCATACATATATTGAAGGAATAAATATTCAATCTCATAGGGACATGATAATATTTTTTCGTCAAAATTGATCCAAGTATGTCTAGAATGGAAAATATATCAATGGCTTAAATATGTTAGTTTACCATATAGAATCAACATAGTCATTGGATCATCATACCATTGGGAAATACATGACTACACAACTGTGAACATTGGGTGATATGAAATGGATCAATATATAATGTAACACCTCTTCCTTTATGGGTGTTATGCACTACACTAATCTAACTCATTTCATTTCATAACATCATTCTGATTTCAAATTTTCATGTAAAATATGTTTTATGGAATAATTTCTAAATTTGTAATTTGTATTCTATGTTCCAACCAAAATGCATCGAATTTGACTAATAAATTATGCTACATCTACAAATCTAATTTAAGAAATAAATTAATATACTTTTGTAATTCAATCAAAGAAAACCAATCCCTGGATGTGGGTGGCCTGAATGCAAATAGGACAGGAGTCCAGGAGGCATGTGGCGAGGTGGGGCAGACATGTGTCTAAGGAAATGAGTCATCCCTCTCATGGGTGGAGTATAATAGAAAGCACAAATAAAGGATTTGGCGGAGGATCAGGCAAGGGATTCTTGGTATAGGGAACGGGGTATACTTCAATGCTTCTATTATGGCAAGATGAGGAGGCTTGTACGATGGTCAGGAAATATTGGGAGGTTATGTATCTAGGATATGGGACAATCATTGCATGAAGGGGTTGGGTTATGGTATCATTTACACAGGAGCTGGTATGATTTTCATGCAGATGACGATGGGTTATAAATTCCTTGACCCGGTTATTTGGCGGCCACATTCGCTAGGTTTCATTTACGGAAAGGTGGTAGCTTGGTGGCCAAAGAAAACTCTAGTGTTGAGAGGTGATAATTTCATGGAGTTTCATGAGGAATCCAAGGGAGGGTCAAGTAGGAATCTTGTTAACCATGAGCAACTTTGTGTTGCTCACGCGACCTAGATGTATAAGGATAGTGTTCCACCGGTGATTCATGAAGAGATTGAGGCCATAGGGAAGAAACTTTGGGAAGAAATGCAAATGGAGAAACATGTGGAATATTTATCGGCTATGGAGCCATGGATTTGTGATCCAGGAATGACTCGCACATGCCTATCATTGTATGATAGGTATATTGCTCTGTTTTGGGTCATCAAGGGATTCCTTGATCATTTATTGGTAGAAAATTATGCTAAGAAGCAAGGGGATGAGATCCCAATCCCTTACTGGAAGGATAAATGGAATGACTCACGCCCGATTCACAAGAAAATTGATGTTATCGCTCATCATCTTGGCATCTCCTTTTGGTCCCATCCAGGTCCTCAACGTGTTTTCAATGCTAGTCCGAAAGCTGGGAAGCGTGTTGTGGTTGGTCGATCGGGTGGAGGGTTTGTTGGTGATGCTCTGGATCATGACTAGTGTGCTAAAGCAGGATGGTCGGTGGGTAATTCTTATGGCCTGTCCATTGGGAATCATGACTCTTAATCCTTTGTTTGTCTTCCAACTAGTTTTTTTGTAATTCTCGTTATGCTAAATCTTGGTCAATATGGATCTGATGTTGCCTTTTGGAATTTAGTAGTGGCGGGAATCTGCAATATGGAAATTTGTTATGTAATTTTGGGGCAAGGGTTGCTTGGTTGTTTCAGTCTAATATGACGATTAAGAATTTTTTCTCTCTGTAAATCCTCAGAGAAGGGAGGGAGGGTGTAATTCCTGGTTTTTGTCCTGTAAAGGTAGATAGTCGAGATGCCTGAAAAATTAGACTAGAAATGATGCTTTATATCTCTATTCTCATAGAGGCTCAATATAATTATCCTTTTGATTTATAATACAAGGTTCAACTTACTTATAATTTAAAATCAAAGAAAACTAAATCAAAACAAGGAATAGTGGATTACCTCAAATATATATTTGAAGCAACCAACATGTCGATTCCTCTAATCTAGTACAAGTAAGTCTTCCCAAATTGGAATAACCTCCTTGAAACAATGAAAAACCTATCCAGCTCCCTTGCTCCAAGAATTTGTAGGTTCCCCAACCCTATAGTCTCTTGGCCCTTTGTGCCCAAAGCTCAACAAATAGTAATAAAAAAAACCATCCCAATAGTTCCATAGTTTAGTCCAGATTTTACTCCTTTCTTCAATATCTCATTTTTACTTCTCATTTCTTTTAACTTTTCCAGTCCCCCAAACCTTCTCCCCAAAATATTTCTCAAGCACTTCTCACCGCCTTTCTCCCTCAGAAGACGTGTTTCCCCCCTTTCAAGGAAGGGTTATAATAAATAAATAAAGTACAATCTTATCCCTAACTTTCATTGAACTAACATTTGACCTAACAAATAAAATAAAATCTAATTATTTGAACCTTGGTAAAATCTTACAAATCATATCTTATGCAATGAAATGAAACCAAATACATATCCAAAATAAAAATCACTTTTCTTTGATAGTTATAAAAGTAGAATGCTTTTAGATCAAAAGGTTAACTAACCCAAGATGCATTAATTAAAAATAATCATAATTTAATAGTAAATCTATATTTGAAATAATACTAGTGCACATGTGTTTTGGGGGAACTACCTTAATGAATTCGGGTTACAGCATCACAGAGCGATGCCCATAAAGATTCTATTCAATTCCTAAACAAAGAAATGAAATTGAAGATTCACAACCAATATCTAATTGAAACAAGAAAACAAGAATCCTACATGTAGTCCAACGTTTGAAGTAGATCCTTTCTTGAATTTTTAGTCTTGTTGCACTCTTGAATATCTGCAAACAAGAAGGAAATAGAAACACAATAGATAATGATTGCAAATATAGAAAGGTTTGATTGCAATTAAATGTATTAAGTAATCAAAATATCATAAACATGAACTTAACACATAAATTGAATGGAAAAGAAAGTTATTTATATAAAATATAACAATAATACATAAGAGTGGTGTCACCTGTTCTTCGCTATGGAACTATTTTGGAACTAGAGTCTAAATTCCTCCACTCAGGTCACACACTTGCAATACTTCTCCATGCTCCACTCAAGGCAAGTCCAAGAAAGTGGAATGATAGCTTTCTGACTATATCAAAGGTGAAGACTGTTGGAAATGCAGATTTCCATAAAGGGGAAAACTTGCAGACACGGGGATAGGGTTTTGGATTCTATGCATAAAATGACAAAATTATGATGCTATAGGTATTCCATCCTCCTCCTCAACTTCTCTCTTGTCTCTTTTATACTTCTGGGGAGGTAGTTAAGGAATTTAGGGGTAGTTATTCGTGGGGAAATGGAGGTTAGAACTAGTGAAATTTATTTCACTTTTATCAAGAAAATATATTTTTTACCTCAAAATAGTGTCATAAATAGGCTATACATGTTGGTTGTGGAGCCCAATCTTCCTTATTCAGAGGTTGTGTTTCAGCCGTGTCTGGATCCCAGCCCATGATGGGGGGGTTTCAGGGGGGTTTCCCCCCCAAAATAGTCACCATGGGGGGTCCAGGGGGGGAAAAGACTAATTTTAGGAGCCCCCCCTGGGCAGGGGTTTGGGGGGCAGCGCCCTTGTAGCAAAAATTTTGGAAAAAAAGGCCTTGTAAAATGTTGTAATTTCATAGTCATGACTTGGTCAATAATGGGTGATTTATGGGCCCATGGTATTGTGTCTTCCATAGTATTTTCCCGTGGTGTTCACTCTTTAAAAGGAAGGAAATGTAATACAACTGGGTATTTTAGCATTGTAAAGATATCTATGATTGTGTGAGAGAGACTGTGAGAGAGTGAAGAGGAAGTTGCAGCAGATGTGCTGCAGGTTGTATCCCTTCATTTATTGGATGGTATAATAATAAGGACTAGCAATTTCTGTGTGGACGTAGCCCATCTTGGGTGAACCATGTTATATTGGTGTCTCTCTTGTAATGTGTTTTATGTGATTTATATTTGCATCTTGCTTATTGTTATTGCTCTGTGATCCCATTTTTATAACAACTTGTATAAGAGCCAAAGGTCAATTTGGAAGATAAACTCATAGGAAAGAAGGGTTCCTGGTTCAAGTGGGAGCAATGGTGGAAGAAGGAAAGTTTAAGTTTGAGAAATTTAATGGCCAAAACTACCAGCTATGGAAGATGCAAATGGAGGACTATATGTATTAGAAGGATATATTCATACCGTTGGGAGGAAAAGAAAAACATTTGACAACTATGAAGGACGAAGAATGGGAGGTTCTTGATAGAAAGGCACTAGCAACAATACGGTTGTTCCTGGATTCGCCGGTGGCTTTCAATATTTTAAAAGAAAATAAAATGGAGGGTATGATGAGTGCATTGGGTAAGTTGTATGAAAAACCCTCAGCCTCCAACAAGGTATTTCTAATGAAGTGTTTATTTAATATGAAGATGTCAGAAGGTGGATCTGTTGCTGATCATTTAAATGAATTTAATACGATTACAAATTAGCTAAGTTCTATAAAAGTGAACTTTGATAATGAGGTTAGGGCTCTTCTGATCTTGTGTTCAATGCCAGAAAGATGGAACAGCTTGGTCATGGATGTAACTAACTATGTATTTGGTTCAAACACTTTGAAATTTGATGGTGTTGTTGGTGTTATTCTTAGCGAGGAAAGGAGAAGGAAAATCACAAGTGAGACATCAGGTAATGCATTGACCATGGAGAGCACGAGAAGACAAAGGGGGAGAGGAAAGAGCCAAGGTAATCACAGCAAGTCTAGGACGGTAATATCCAATTCTAGATTGGGAAAGATAGAGTGTTGGAACTATGGAAATAAAGGACATCTGAAGAAACACTGCAGATCTCTAAAGAAGAAAGGAGATGGACATCAGGAGACTACTCAGGAAGCAAATGTAGTAGGTGATGTGTTAAAATATGCTTTGATTCTTGCATTAGATAATACTAGTGATTACTAGGTAGTAGATTTAGGGGCTTCATGTCATGTTCCCATTCTGTCAGCACCATGAAGAAGATAGAACCCCATGGATCCTAGTGACAGATTGAAGTAATTAATTAATGAGGGGTTAATATGAGGAAATTAATTAATTAGGAGTGTGCATTTAAATTTATCCATAGTTAGCTACGTACTTGGAATAAATAATTATGGAGCATTTAATATTATTGGTGCAATTAATATTTTTATTTGTTATGCTGAATTAATGGAGAAATTGTTCCACCAATTACTTGGAGTAGAAGTCAAGTAAGCACTAGAGTCCAAAAATGATGCCAAAAATGAGAAAAGAGGAATATTTTAGGAAAAACAGCATAAATCCAGAAAGCAGGAAAGTTCAGAAAAGAAGGAAAGTCAGGAAAAGAGGAAAAATAAGGAAAGCCAAAGAAAAGAAAAGCAAAGCAAAGAAAGGAAAGTATGTCCACTCATGGGTGACCTATTCTCATAGGTCACCAAGCCAAGTAAATTGCTCAACAGGTCAACATGAATTCTATAAAAGAAGGATTCCAACTCCATTTCACATCTTTTGCTAGTTTGAGAAATTTTATGAATGCATTTGTGCATCTGAGACTTGGGAGATGTGCCCCTAGTCAAGAATGGGAGATGTGCCCCATATTTATGTGATAGGATGATGGAATTCATCCATTTTCATTGATTTTATTTGCAGGTCCCGTAGCTGATCAAGTCGAATTTGAATATCAGAAAAAGCATCATCCATTCCAGAGTTCGAATCTCCAAGCTTCCTATGGATTTCTAGAGCTAGTTTCTGGTGTAGAAGAAGAGAGATTTTTCCATGATGTTTTGAGAGGTATTTCGGCCTATTCCTGATGTAATAGTAGAGTGTTGAATCTTATCAGGTCAAATTTTAAGTTCAGAATCATCTTCAGCAAATTCAGAGATCGAATCCTTCCTCCTTCTTATATTCTACAACTAGTTTCCTATATGCAAGAGGAGAGATTCTTCCATCATATTATGAGAGGCATATTGGAATATTTATGATGTAATAACAGAGTATGTAATGTTCTGATATCATTCACTTCAATACAAATTACAAAACTCTGATTTATTCTCCAATTTATGCACCCTTTCTAGATTTAGCTAGAATTTGACTAGCTTTCAATGAATGATTCATAAGTCAATGAGTAAAGGTTGAAATGAAGTCATTACTATTCATGTAGTTATATAAAATATCATATTTCATTATCTATCCTATTTTTTGGAAATTCTATTTCATTTGAGCACTGTTTGGGAATCCAAAAGTTGAACTAGTTGAGTTGTCGTAAATTGCCATTTCACTAGATTTGTTGTAATACTTGCCCAGATCTGCATATAAATTTATGAGAATATATTTAATGATTATATGACTGCAAATTAATGATTATTAACCTCTCTGATGTTTGCAACAACCTTCTCCAACGCTCAGTCAAGTTTCCTACCCATACTAGTTTGTGTATGCTGAGAACCGCAGGAGCATTGGAGTAGAGTTCAGATGGGATTTTATTGAAACATAAATGGTCTCAATACGTTGTGAATATGTATAAAATCATATCAGAACCTTCCATCTATACATAGCCTTTGATCTTTCCCATCTCCAACAATTCTAGCTTCCACAATCACTGTTTTAGTCAATTTTAAGAAGTCTTGAGTTTTGTGCCACAATCCTAAGTTGGTACATTACAGTGGTATCCTTGCTTCTACACACATCCATAAAAATTATAGAACCTAAACCTTTCCAAACTCATTCCTAGAACATTCTCAGTCAACCCTCAACTAGCTTTCCTAAGACTAGTTTTGCAACTAGTTTTCCTGTTTACTAGTCAGTGTCTTAAAGTTTTAATTTTGGGATAAATTCTTAAGTGACATCTAATCAGGGATATTACAGTGGTATCAGAGCGCTTTCTTTGGCTCAGCCTATGGAAATTAACTCTCATCGGAAAAGTAGCTTAGCACTATCTTCATGTTGCAGTTGTGGAATTAGTTACAGTCATGGAAGATTTAGAGTTTGAGTTGCATGAAGAAGAATATTATTTTTATGAACAATATGAAGATGACTATGATGAGCAGTATGAAGAATATTGCAGATAGTATGAGGAATAGAATTTTGAAGAAGTACCTTCCACAAATATCTCCCATGAGATTATGAATGGCAGAAGAGACTATGGTTATTCTGATAGCCATATTCAGGAAAAAGTTGTATGTTCTACAGTCAAAGGTCAACCTTCTATGAAAAAGATAATAAAAAATATGAAAGCTTGATTGGATGCATGTGACTTCACAAGAATTTTTGGATCCTCTTCAAGAATATCCTCCAAGAATATTTATCCTAAGACAACCAAGGAGAAGCAAGAGCTAAAGACCAATCATGAGACTGTTGACAGAATGGAAGAAGGATCCATAGTGGGGGATAAACCTTCAGAGGAGCATGAAGAATGCATAAGTCATCATCATTTTGGCAGACATGAAGTTGAAGAAGCCATGATCCACTTGGAGGAGGATGACAGAGAAGAAGAAGCATCCAAGGACCAATCCAAGGGTGCCAAATTTATGAACAGTGTGGAAAGAGATTCCACTTCAAGACATTCAAATTTCTTTGTTGGTGATTTCAAGATTACTGCAAAGGAGAGTGATTTGGTTAAGGGTGGTGAGATAGCTTTTGGATCAGATCCAAAAGGACATAAATAAGAATCACAGTCACCACTTGAAATCCATAATGAATTAGAATACAAGATCTTATCAGTTGGGTGTGATCCAAGGAAGTTGCAGAAGGAGCATGCTTCCATAAACAAACTACCTGATGCGGAGAATTAGGCTCAAAGGTATGATTCAAAATATGATTTTTGTATGCTTTTTTTGCAGCCCCAAATGGTAGTCACTTCTAGTGAGAATATTGGCTTAGTTGAGCCCTTAGGTGTTGGGGTTCATGACTTTGAGAAGGATGAATTGCAAGAACAAGAAGAAGAAGTTCATCTGCAAGAACTTCTTTCCTTAACTGTACCATTAAAGATTAACACATTAGGGATCAAGGAGAACATAACACATGGAAATTTTGTAAGTTCTGATTTTTATATGCCTATGTGTCAGTATGATGGGGCAACCACTTCAGAGGATAAGATGGGCTTGGTTGAACCCCTGGGGGTTGAGACTCCTGAATTGGGGAAGGATGAAAATTGGAGAGAAAGACATACTGGTGCACCAGAGATGAATGAGAACCCCATTTGTAGCCAAAGATCTGATATTCATGATCTGAATATCTTGCAACCTCAAAGTATGGATAGTTTTCATAACTTCAACAGAATCAACTGAAGTTGATCCTAGGAAGCTAGAAGAAGAGAAGGTTCATATGCCAGAACCTCATTTCCTTGAAGGGACACTGAAGATGAATGAATGCAAGATGCAAGAATCCCTTCAAACCCTCAATGAAATCCATGCCTTAATGAATAACCTCTGTTGGAAGTTGGGGGAGCAGTCTTCCATGAGAAACATGGAAGAATATCATAAATCCATGACAAGCATAAAAGGTAAATTCTTGAACCTGCTTTCTGATAGAGATAGATTGTTGGAGCTTGTAGAATTGTTTCATGGTGCATCCTTGAGGGATGGTGTAGAGATCAACAAGCTCAATTATGAACTGATGGCCACCCAAGATTCTTTGATAAGCACTCAAATTTCCCTCCAACAATCCAAGACAGAGATATTGCAGCTTCATGAAAAGTTGCAAAGACCCCCCCTACCCTCCTACACACCATTTAGTCAACTTCATTTGGATGAAAGAATTCTTGATCATATGGAGGAACCTCATGAGTTGATGGATCATGAGGATCATTCCTTTTTACATTTGCTTGAAGAGTGTGCAGAACAGTTTGATGAGAACCAAGCTCTTGATTTCTTTCTAAGGAAACTTGAGCTGTTCCTTGAAGACAGTCACTCTCCCATGGAAGAGTGGGATGAGCACACCCAATTTTGGCCAGCCAATAATGAATAAGTTGCAGCCATAAGTCTGATTAATAAAGGTTGTAGACATGCAAAGAAGGTTCATAGTTCTTTCCCACATGTCCTAGATTCAGCAACACCAATGGGGAATGAACAGTGGGTGAAGAATTTTTTCTGGTTTGTGTCACATGTACAACATGGGGATCATGATTTGTCCCCATGGGAGATATATCCTATTGCAAAAGAGATGGTTGATTATAGCTCATATAAATCAACAAGCAATATCTCTGATTCATCCACTGGATGGTTGGATAGAGGAATCAATGAAAAGGAAAATCTAGAAGGTAAAAGTTTTATGTCTTGTTGCAAGAAAATTATTTTTAATATTGCTGATTTTTCTATGATTTACAAGCAGCAGAAAAGGCATGTGTGTGCAACCACTTTTGACAAGAAGGTGTTGATGTATATGTAACTTCGGAATGTATTTCATCTATGTATTTTATATATATTTATTGTACCCTTATAAGAGATGTGTTATTCCTCTATAAGGAAGTGTTGTCATGTGGATTGACAAGTGTCGCAAGTGTGTGTACTTGCCGATGGGTTATTAGACCACCATGTGTGGGGTCAGCCCTGAAATATATATTATATTTTGGATGTACCTAGCTAGACAAGTTGGCCCCATAAGGTCACTGGGCAAATAGGTTAGTATAAATAGAGATCAGGAGATCTCTATTTAGATCATTCGGAAAGTTATATCTCTCTCACTCAAAAAGTGGAGCACTAGTGAGGAGGAGGATCATCTGCTACTAGGAGACTATCTCAGTGTATTTTGGTTGTACTTTGGTTGAGCCATTTCTCTCTCTATCTCTGAGGAAGTTGTGGGGTTTTTCACCTTAGGGTTTTCCCCACGGAAACTCTGTGTCTCCTGTCTCTCATGCTTTTGATTCTTGTGATGCTTGTCATGCTTATTATGCATTGATATACTGTATATGTTATTCTCTCAGTAAATATCCAAGAGTATTGTGAATTAATGCTCAAAATTTAACATGGTATCAGAGCTAACCTAAGAAGAAGACATTTTGCAGTGACAGAAACTTGAGTTGCTTGTTTATTGGGTTTCTCTCCATAGATTTTGGAAAAGCAGTATAGTAGATTGACTCTACTCATCAAGGAGAATCTATCTCTCCAATCAGAATTCAATTCTAAGCATTTTCAGATTTGGCCCTAAAAATTAGGGTTTCCACAAAAATAGGAATTTCTGAAATCTGAAGACATAGCTGGAAGCTCCTTGCAAAAATCAAAGTTTAGAGCTTTGGATCGATATTTTTGGCTGGGTAGATCTCCGGGAAACTCAAACCCTAATTCAAGGCTCTCCCTAGTGAACCCGGGAGGAAAAAAAGGCAAATCTGAAGGGTAAAGCTTTGTTGATCTCAAATTCTGAATACACCAAGCTGACCAGCTCATCAAGGCGCATCTTTCTATCCTTTCAAAAAATTGAAATTCACATTTTGAACTTTTAGGGTTTTTTCGACAAACCCTAATCCGGGACCAGATCCAGTTTTCAGCATTTCAAGTGGTAAGACCTAAATCTCTTCTATTTCCATTTGAAGTACTCTTTAAGATGTCTGACCACACCAAGCTTGAGGATAAGCTTGAAGGAGCTGATAACTTCTAAGCTTGGAAGTATAGGATTGGGTTAATCCTGGAAGAGAATGAGTTGGACTCATATGTAAAAGAAGACATCCCTATCCCAAAGGATGAAGAGGCTAAGGTATTGCATAAGAAGAACTTGGTCAAGGCAAAGAGAATCATTGCTGATTCTATCAAAGACCATCTCATACCCCATGTGTCTTCTCTAAAGACACCCAAGGAGATGTTTGACTCTTTGACCAAGCTATATGAAGGGAAGAACATAAATCGGAAGATGACCCTGCGGAACCAATTGAAAGGAGTAAAGTTTCAGAATGGAGAAACCATTCAATCTTATTTTTCAAGGGTCTCCCAGATCAAGGAACAACTAGAAGCAGTGGATGAAATGGTGGAGAATGGTGAAGTGGTGATGACCACTCTAAATGGCCTACCCAGGCCATGGGATTCCTTTATTCAAGGAATTTGTGCAAGGAAGAAGTTGATCTCCTTCAACAGATTGCGGGAAGAATGCTCTCAAGAAGAAGCTAGGCTTGTGGCCCGAGAAGAAAAGATGGGAAATGAAGATCAAGCTCTCACAGCACATGCCATGAAAGGCAAGTCCAAGAAGGAATCATCTCATAACAGGATATTCTCACACCACCATTATCATAAAGATAAGAAAGATCTCAGATGCTTCAATTGCAATGAGAAGGGACACTTTGCTTCAGATTGTCCCAAGAAGAAGAAAGAAAACAACAACAACTTCAATAAGAAGAAGAAGAATAACAAAAGAAGATACCATGCTCATGCTGCCGAAGATGATGAACCCCCGAAGAAGAAGGCTAGGGAAGAAAGTGATAGTGATGATGACTCATCAAGTGAAGAAGAATATGTTCTAATTTCTTCTTTCACAGGTACTATCTCCCATGGTTATAATTATTGGTTGATTGATAGTGGGGCTTCCAAACACATGACTGGGTTTAAGGAATCTTTTGTGAATCTATCTGAACATGAATCACCCCATAAGGTGAAACTTGGGGATGATTATCATTACCCAATCAAAGGAAGTGGTGAATCCTCCTACAACGTAGATTCTGGAAAATCTTTGAAAATGAAAGAAGTCCTTTATGTACCTGGGATCAAGAAGAACTTACTCTCCATCTCTGCATTGGATGCAAAAGGTATGAGGGTTGCATTTGTGGATGGCCAAGTCCTAATGTGGCCAAAGGAAAAGAACATAGATGATGCAGTAGTGATTGGAGAGCAAGAGGGAGGTTTGTATAAATTGAAGGGACAACCTGAACATGCCATGGTACATGAATCCATGGAGCCAAGTGAACTTTGGCATAGAAGACTTGCTCATATGCACTATAGGGAACTTCCAATTGCAAGCAAGGCTGTAGAGGGTCTTCCTGAAATCAAGACCAAACATGAAGGTGTTTGCAAAGGATGTGCAAAAGGTAAGAACATTAAGAAGGCTTTCCCAAGCAGTGAAAGCAAGGCAAAAGACATCCTGGAAATCATCCACTCAGATGTATGTGGTCCTATGTCATCCAGTTCTCTGAGTGGGTATGTTTACTATGTCTCATTTATTGATGACTTCTCCAGGAAGACTTGGGTATACTTCTTAAAGAACAAAGATGAGGTGTTTGATAAGTTCAAGGAATTCAAAACCTTGATGGAGAATCAAACTAACAAGAAAATCAAAACATTCAGATCCGACAATGGTGGAGAATTCACGTCAGGTGACTTCAAGAAGCTTTGTAGTGATTCATGGATTAAGAGGGAGTTGAATGCTCCTTATAATCCTCAACAGAATGGAGTTGCAGAAAGGAAGAATAGAACAATCATGGAAGCAGCAAGGACAATGCTGCATGACTAGGATCTACCTATGCATCTATGGGCAGAAGCATCTAGAACAACTGTATATGTGCAGAACAGAACACCCCACAAGATATTGGACAACAAGACACCAGAAGAGGTCTTTTCTAGTAAGAAACCTGAAGTCAGCCATCTCAGAATATTTGGTTGTCCAGTATACACTAATGTCCCAAAGGAAAAGAGGACTAAACTAGATCCTTCAAGAAAGAAGGGTATCTTTGTGGGTTACAGTGAAAGCTTGAAGGCTTATAGAATATACTTTCCAGGGTTCAAGGAGATTGATGTCAGCAAGGATGAATATAAGTTCTAGGACAGGTAATCCAGGAAGCAAAGATTAAGAGGGAGCACACTCCAACAGCTCCTGCAAGGATGCATATTTTCAGAGGGATTTGACCATCTTCCTACATTCCACAACAGAAAGGTGTAGAAGAAGCTACTTCAGCAGCTCCTGCCAGGAAGCAAACACTCATAGGGATTCCACCCAACAAACAAACAAAGATAAGTATTTCAATTATCATTTCTTGCCTATTTTGTTTGTTTAAATAATATTATGCTTATGTTCCTAGACTTAGGAGATGTATTGTGCATATTAGAATGATTGCATTAATGAACAATATACTACTAATATGCATGTGATGGGTAAGTGGCCTATGGCACTGTACAACATTCCAGTGCTAGTTATCTAGAATGAAACCTCTTTGCTGACATGTTGGGAGTAGTGCAAACTCTTAACAATGTTCTGGTAGAGACTGGAAGGCATCTAGAAAGTTGTGGAACATGGATAAATGTTGTATTGAAGCATTGGCTAAGATAACTGCAATGTTGCATGACATATTTCTTTATGTGTAAAGAATTTGTTCTAAAAATTATGAGATGTTTCTAATCATGCAATTTAACTTATTTTGTAGGAAAGACCGTATATCTTCACCTACAAAAGGACTACAACATTTGTTCTAGCAACAAAGATATCTATTGAAGATATTGAAGTTCCCATGATCTGGGATGAAGAAATGGAATGCCATGATTCGTCAATCATGAAGATGATGTTTGGGATGCAATCCCAAGACCTGACAGGGAGTCACATGTGTGCATATTGAAGAAAGCCTTATATGGCTTGTAGCAAGCTCCCAGAACTTGGTGTGATACTAAGAGGAAGCTTGCTGCTGAGTTCGATATGAAAGATTTGAGAATGATGCATTATTTCCTAGGTATGGAGGTGTGGCAGAGTGCAGGTGGGATCTTCCTTGGTCAAGGGAAGTACACAGTAGATATCCTGAAGAGATTCGGGATGATGGATTGTAAGGCCATGGTCACACCTATGGTATCGAATCTGAAGCTTCTATGTGATGCTTCATCTGAGCTGGTTGATGTCTCTATGTATCGTCAGATGATTGGGTCCTTGATGTACCTGACGAACACGAGACCAGATATTTGCTTTGCGGTGAACACATTGAGTTAGTTCCTTACAGATCCGAGGAGTGTTCATCTGGTTGCTGTAAATCCTGTTCTGAGGTACCTAAAGGGTATAGTGGATTATGGTCTCAAGTATGAGGCAAATCAAAAGTTTAACCTGCAGGGTTATGTTGATTCAGATTGGGCTGGCAGTGTTGCAGATAGGAAGAGCACATCTGGGCGCTGCTTCAGTATGGGATCAGGTGTGATCTCTTGGTTTAGCAGGAGGCAGTCCTGTGTAGCACTGAGTACAACTGAGGCAGAGTGTGTTGCATCCTGTTCAGCTAGTTGTGAGTCAGTATGGCTACGGAAGCTACTGTCTGAGTTATTTGATCTCCCGTTGGATGCTACTGGTATCTTCTATGATAACCAGAGTTGTGTGAAGCTGTCCGACAACCCAGTGTTTCATGACAGGTTGAAACACATAGAGATCAAATATCACTATATCAGGGATATGGTGCAGAGAGGAGCTGTGAAGCTCCTGTATGTTGCGACGAACGAGCAGATTGCAGATGTGCTGACAAAGCCACTAGCCAGGGTGAAGTTCAAGTACTTCAGGGAGAGGCTTGGTGTTCTTCAGATCGATGACACTTCGAGGAAGAAGTGATGGACACATTTGCTGAAGCCATTCCAAGCATGTTGGAAGGAGGATCCTTCACATGGATGTGGATGTAAGCGCTGGATGATGAGCATCAGGATGATGTTCTGGTTTCTGCTTTGTATGATTAGTTGGATCATTTATATGTATATGTATGTATGCATCATGTTGAATGCTGGATATGATCAGTTGGATCATTGATATGTATGTACGCATCATGTTGGATGCTGGATATGATCAGTTGGATCATGTGTATGTATTTTGTATATGCATCATGTTGGATGCTTGGACCATGTATCTGTATATGTATCAGGTGGATACATTGTATGATCAGGTAGATCATGTATGCTGATATGTATCATGTATTTATATTTGTATCAGGTGGATACACTGTGTGATCAGGTGGATCATGTATGATGATATGTATCAGGTAGATACTTGGTATGCATCAGGTAGATGCATTGTGTTGACACTACATTTGAAAATGCTCAAACCCTAAAAAAAAAATTGTCAAAAAATACCCAAAGGAAGTGAAGTTACTACAAATGAGTTGAAATAAAGGTTCATAATACAAAAAAGAACAAGAAAAACCCACATATCCAAAGTCCGAAAGAAAATTTTTGAAGCGGTTAAGTCTTGGTCAAGTTTCAACGGCGAAGATGACAATAGTGGAAATCAACGGTTGTTATAGTTTCCCGCACCGCCAAAAGGATCGTTTGCAAACGTCAGTGAGTGGTTGCGGACTTAATACCGCCGGATACGTGTCACAGTTTCATTAGTCCGCATCTACGTGATAGTGGTATCACAAACCACCACAACGCCGTGCGGAACCACCAAAGGATAAGGCGCGGTGGGCCATAGCATGTGGCAGGATAATAAGTGGCAGGTCGTAGCACGTGGAAGATGGAGAAGACGTCAGGGAATACGCCACATGTGGATATCAATCAGAGGGACAATATACATTGGGGAAAAATAAACGGCCAAGATTCATCCGCATCAGGAAAAGTGCGCACTCGATAGAAGAAAGAGCAGTCGCGGAAATTAAACCACTCTAACAGGTGTCATAAATTGGTTGATCCGCATAAGGAAAAAACCGGATAAGAAAACCATTATTGGGATTGCGGATACCACCATGGGAGATAAAGGGACGCAAGATCTAACGGCTCAAATCAAAAGGCTCATGATCAACGGTTGGATATAAACTACATTCAGAAAGCTGCCAGAAATTTAATTAAAAAGGATTATATAAAACAAAAGGGTTTCAAATAATGACATTTTGTATATGTGTCGCTATCCCTGGGAGCTCTGAAGACTGGTGGAGATCAGCAACTACGACAGAAGGATAAAGACGTGTCTATACAAGTCACGTTGAAATGTGAGTCTTGGTGAAAGAAATGACCAGTTATGATTTACCCACGGCCGACCAATGGAACTATGTGGACAAATATGGAAGGACAAGATATTCTGTCCATTCATAGATACATTCAGAATTTCTGCCAAGTGGCAAAAAGATGCTATTTCAGAATTTTTGCCAAGTGGAAAAAAGATGCTTTATTTTAAAATTTGTAATATTATTTGAAGACAGTTATCTATTGTTTAAAAACAATTATCTTTCGAATTAAAACAATTTCAATTATTAGTTAGAAGAAGCAGTTATGTCAAGCTTCTTCTGAATTTTGTATAAAAAACAATGAGAGTCATTTTTGAAGGGGTTGAAAACTCTTTGAGAGACGATTATGTTTTGAAGTCCATTTTTTGATAAATAAAAGGCATTACAGTGAAAATACCTATCTATTGAGACCAGAGATTCATGTGTTGATCAGTTTTATAGTTTGTTTTTCCCTTATCTTTATATGTGCATGTCCACTTTCTTTGTTATATCTTCCATTATGTTCTTCTTCTATATTTAAATGAACGTTTTAAATAAATCGGGATTCATACTGGTTATGCCTCGTTTTATCGCATTTAAATATCCACTATTTCTCCAAAGTTGACAATGGATTCATCCTAGTTAGATGCCTGTTGTTGATGGACTGCCATTGTTTCTTTCTATACCACCTGAAAAATCTAATTGACTATGATATGATTGCTATCTTGCCTCTGTGGAAATCTGTTTGGTATAAATCTCTTGCTGGCACGTTAAATATTTGAAAACTTGACTCCATGCCCAATGTTTCTTGTTTTCCTTTTCAACCAAGAAAATCTTTTTGAGGAATTTTGAACGTACTTCTATATATTTTTAGCCTTTACATATATCTTGTGAGAGAGCTCTCTCTGGTGGAAAAAATGGCTAAGTTTTCTGCCTAAAGTTTGGTTTGAAATAGGTTACCTTAGGTGTTATTCTTTTACAACCGGGATAAAATCTAAGTGCTAACACATTGTATGATCAGGATGATCATGGATGACGAGCTTCAGGATGTTGCTCCAGATGACATGCAACAGGATGTTGCAGTGATGATGATCATGTGTACATCAGAATGATGTATGGTGAGTATCAGGTTGATACTTTGTGGCCGTGGAACAAGTTGTGCAGATAAGCATGTAATTTGTGCTCTGGGAGATTTGCAGATAGTCTTTCGAGGTTTTGCCTATGGCATGTAATTTGTACCCTGGGATATCTGGCAAATGCTCTTTCGAGGTTTTGCTTGGGAGGACATATAATTTGTGCCCTGGGAGATCTGCAGATAGTCTTTTGAGGTTTTTCCTATGGCATGTAATTTGTGCCCTGGGATATCTGGCAGATGCTCTTTCGAGGTTTTGTCCTATGGCATGTAATTTGTGCCCTGGGAGATCTGATAGGTTGAGCCGTGTGCTCGTAATCAGTCCTGGGATGCTCTTTCGAGGTTTTGCTATGACCACATGTAATTTGTTCCCTGGGAGATCTGATAGGTTGAGCCTTGTGCTCGTAATCAGTATTGGGATGCTCTTTCGAGGTTTTGTGGTGACCACATGTAATTTGTGCCCTAGGAGATCCGATAGGCTGAGCCTTGTGCTCGTAATCAGTCCTGGGATTCTCTTTCGAGGTTTTGTGGTGGGGTCACATGTAATAAGTCCTGGAGATTTGGACAGGATGAAAAAGGCCTCAAATGCTCTTTAGGGTTCTTGCTAGTCAAGAGACTCTTTTAAGGTTTTGTGATGCACATAATAACTCCTAAGATTTCCACAGTATGGCCAGTGATGTTGAAGATATGCAGGTGGTGGGCCTACATCCAGTATGAAAAAGGACTGGCTCTGTAGAACTTCCTATGACGAGTAGAGTTAGATATTGGTTGAGATAGCAGCAGCAGTGACGATGATGATGACGATGCATCGATGACGATGATCCCGAGAAGAAGACTTGTCTAGTAGAACTGTGTCAAGAAATACCTTCCTAGTTAAGAGGGAGTGTGGATGTATATGTAATTTCGGAATGTATTTCATCTATGTATTTTATATATATTTATTGTACCCTTATAAGAGATGTGTTTTTCCTCTATAAGGAAGTGTCGTCATGTGGATTGACAAGTGTCGCAAGTGTGTGTACTTGCCGATGGGTTATTAGAACACCATGTGTGGGGTCATCCCTGAAATATATATTATATTGTGGATGTAACTAGCTAGACAAGTCGGCCCCATAAGGTCATTGGGAAAACAGGTTAGTATAAATAGAGATCAGGAGATCTCTATTTAGATCATTCGGAAAGTTATATCTCTCTCACTCAAAAAGTGGCGCAAGAGTGAGGAGGAGGATCATCTACTACTAGGAGACTATCTTAGTGTATTTTGGTTGTACTTTGGTTGAGCCATTGCTCTCTCTATCTCTGAGGAAGTTGTGGGGTTTTTCACCTTAGGGTTTTCCCCACGGAAACTCTGTGTCTCTTGTCTCTCATGCTTTTGATTCTTGTGATGCTTGTCATGCTTATTGTGATTATTATGCATTGATATACTGTATATGTTATTCTCTCAGTAAAGATCCAAGAGTATTGTGAATTAATGCTCAAAATTTAACAGAAGGCATCAGATCTACACTTACCTTCAATGTGTGGGTCAATTGATGGATTTTTTCACCCTTGGATCAATGGCAAAGAGTTGAGCCATTGGATGAAGAGGGGAGCACCTGTTGAGTTCCATAGAGACCATGATACCCCATTATTTGAGGGAAACATGAACATGATTGATTTTGATACAACTTCCTCTCTTTTGGAGCAGCATTTTAGGACATGGTATCCTCACCCTTGTCACTTGAGTTTCATGTATAACACACTTGTTCCTTGTGTGCATTGGTCACATGAGAACTTTTCAGTTGGAATGGAAAGACTGGTGAATTGTGGCCTCACTTTTTGGAGGAATGTTTGGGTATGTATAGTCTTTCTTTGATTCATGCCTACATTGGAGAGTTGTATATCTTTATTGAGGGGCCTTCAAAGTTTCGTAGTTACATTGGAAAGGATGATTTTCCAATATGGTGGTATGATGTTTCCATCTTTCCCAACATTTCATATGATGTTTTTTTTTTTTTGTTACTAATGTTTTGGGAGATGTAGCATGAACAATGGGATCCAGCCACTCTTTTTCTTAACAGATTTTGTTGGATGGTATTCCTATCCATGGGGGTGTCATACAAGCAATGGGATCATGGCATTGTTTGTCCTTGGAGCAATTGTTTGCATGTTGGCATGATGGAGCAAGCCAACGCTCTTTTGCACCAGTTCATCTATGTTCCACTTGGTTTCAGTTTCCCACATAGGGAACACCTCCTTGGATGGACTTATAGATTACATAGTAATGGTATCTTTGCATTTTTGATATTGTTATGGGATCTTGGCACACTTTCCAGTTGCTTCACTTGGATAGAAGTAGGCATGTTCAGTTACAGATGTAGTGAAGATTTTCTTAGAGAGATGATTATGATCAGAGTAGTGCAACAAAATCATGATGGACCTCTTGGGATATTTTGCTAGAGGACATGCAATCTTGGGAGGGGAGGACTGCCATGTTCCCATTCTGTCAGCACCATGAAGAAGATCAAACCCCATGGATCCTAGTGACAGATTGAATTAATTAATTAATGAGGGGTTAATATGAGGAAATTAATTAATTAGGAGTGTGCATTTAAATTTATTCATAGTTTGCTACCTACTTGGAATAAATAATTATGGAGCATTTAATATTATTGGTGCTATTAATATTTCTATTTGTTATGCTGAATAAATGGAGAAATTGTTCCACCAATTCGAATTAGTGGATAAGGTTGGAGGAATTATTTGGAGTAGAAGTCAAGTAAGCACTAGAGTCCAAAAATGATGCCAAAAATGAGAAGAGGGGAATATTTCATGAAAAGCAGCATAAATCCAGAAAGTAGGAAAGTATGAAAAGCAAGAAAGTTCAAAAAAGAAGGAAAGTCAAAAAAAGAGGAAAAAGAAAGAAAGCCAAAGAAAAGCAAAGCAATGAAAGCAAGGAAAGTGTTCCCACTCATGGGTGACCTATTCTCACAGGTCACCAAGCCAAGTAACTTTCTCAACAGGTCAACATGAATTCTATAAAAGAAGGATTCCAACTTCATTTCACATCTTTTGCTAGTTTGAGAAATTTTATGAATGCATTTGTGCATCTGAGACTTGGGAGATGTGCCCCAGCTTTCTATGAGAGGATGATGGCATTCAACTATTGTCATTGATTTTATTTGCAGTTCATGTAGCTGATCAAGTCGAATTTGTATATCAGAAAAAACATCATCCATTCCAGAGTTCGAATCTCCAAGCTTCTTATGGATTTCTAGAGATAGTTTATGGTGTATAAGAAGAGAGACTTTTCCATGATGTTTTGAGAGGTATTTCGACCTATTCCTGATGTAATAACATAGTACTGAAGCTGATCAGGTCTAACTGGAAGTTCAGAATCATATTCACCAAATTCAAAGATCGAATCCTTCCTCCTCCTTCTATTCTACAACTAGTTTCCTATAGGAAAGAGGAGAGATTCTTCCATCATCTTCTAAGAGTCATATTGGCCTATTTCTGATATAATAACATAGTATGTAATGTTCTAATATTAGTCACTTCAATACAAACCAACATAGATCCATCTTAAATCCATATCTATCAAGCACCGAGAGGGATCCAATTTCTTGAGGTGTATTTCTTTTTTTAAATTTAAACTCAAAATATTTGATCTCTCTTGATTGATAGATCTGGGTTTAAGTTTTAAGTTTTTATTTTATAAATGAACGTCTATTTTTTAATTAATTTTCATAATATTTTATTTTATGAACCAACATGGATTTTTTTTTTAAATACTTTCCATAATTTTTTATTTGATAATCCGACATGAATTTTTTTAATTATTTTGTTACAAATGTTATTTTTTTACATCACGTTACAACATCTCCCTCATACTGGGCTATAGAGAACCTCATTTCACTCGGTGCAATTACAGAACTTTGATTTATTCTCCAATTTATGCACCCCTTCTATATTCAGCTAGAATTTGACTAGCTTTCAATGAATGATTCATAATTCAATGATTAAAGGTCCAAATGAAGTCATTCTTGTTCCTGTAGTTAGATAAAATATCATATGTCATGATCCAACCTCTTTTTCATAAATTTGATTTCATTTGATCACTGTTTGGGAACCCAAAAGTCGAACTAGTCGAGTTGTCCTGAATTGCCATTTCACTAGATTTGTTATAATAATTGCCCAGATTTGCATATAAATTTATGAGATGATATTTAATGATGATATGAATTTAAATGAATGATTATTAACCTCTCTGATTTTTGCAACAACCTTCTCCAACCCTCAGTCAAGTTTCCTACCCATACTAGTTTGTATATGCTAAGAACCCCAGGAGCATTTGAGTAGAGTTCATTCGGCTTGTTCTTGAAACAAAAATGTTCTGAGTACATTGTTCAGAGGTATAAACTCATATCATAACCTTCCATTCATACATATCCTTTGATCTTTCCAATCTCCAACAATTCTAGCTTCCACAATCACTGTTTTAGTCAATTTTAAGAAGCCTTGAGTTTTGTGCCACAATCCTAAGTTGGTACATTATAGTGGTATACTTGATTCTGCACACATCCATACAAATTCCAGAACCTAAACCTTTCCAAACTCATTCCTAGAACGTTCTAAGTCAACCCTCGACTAGCTTTCCCAAGATTAGTTCCGCAACTAGTTTTCCTGTTTACTAGTCAGTATCTTAAAGTTTTAATTTTGGGATAAATTTTTAAGTGATATATGATCAGGGATATTACACTTCATGTCATGCTACACCCGATAGAAAATTGTTTCATGATTATGTTCCAGGTGATTTTGGACATGTTTTATTGGGTGATGATGAACCATGTAAAATTGTTGGAATGGGTAAGGTATGGATAAAGTTAAAGAATGGTGAATGGCTGTTGAAATATCTAAGGCATATTCCTGCTATGAAAAAAATATGATCTCAACAGGGAAGTTGGGAAATGGTGGTTGTTTATCTATGTTTGGAGAAACGTGGTGTAAGATCACTAAAGGATCAATGGTGATAGCAAAAGGAGATAGGATAGGTACATTGTGTTTATGTCCTCACAATACTGAATTTTCTATCTCTTCAGCTTCCACGAGAATAGATACAGCATTGTAGCATCATAGGATTGGCCACATGAGTGAGAAGGGGATGTAGATTCTCCACTCAAGGAAGTTGCTACTAGATCTGAAGCAAGTAAGTTTGGAATTTTGTGAGAATTGTGTTTATGGAAAACAAAAGAGAGTTAGATTTCTCAGGGTTGGGAAACAAAAGAAGAATGAAAATTTAGAGCTTGTGCATACAGATGTATGGGGATCAGCTCAGGTAAAATATCTTGTAGGTTCTCGTTATTATGTTACTTTTATTGATGATGCAACTAGAAAGAATTGTGTTTATTGCATTAGACAAAAATTTGATGTGTTTACTACTTTTAAGAAGTGGAAAGATTTGGTTGAGAATGAGATAAGAAAAAGGTTGAAGTGTCTCAGATCTGATAATGGAGGTGAGTACTGTGGCAAGGAGTTTGATAGTTACTTTTCATACCATGGGATTCATAGAGAGAAGACAGTCCCAGTAACACCACAAGAAAATGGTGTGTCAGAAAGGATGAATAGAACAATCATGGAATGTGCAAGGTGTATGAAATTGCATGCAAGGTTTCGGACAGATGTTGTAGATATTGTTTTTTAATTAATAAATAGAGGGCCTTCAAGTGCTTTGGATGGTGGTATTCCAGAGGAGGCATGGACAGGTAAAAAGGTAAACTACTCTTTTCTGATAACTTTTGGTTGTGAGGCATTTTTCCATATTGATAAATAAAATAAAACAAAGCTTGAAGCTAAATCCAAGAAATGTACATTTATTGGATACGAGGTTTATGATTTTGGTTATCACTTATGGGATTATGAAAATAACAAAATCATTACGAGTAGAGATGTGGTATTCAATGAAAAGGTGATGTATAAAGATCAATTTTAGGGAAAGAAACAGGAAAAGGAAAACACAGAGTACAATGTGCTTGATGAAATCAAAGAAAATAAAGTTCCAAAGGTGCCGAAAAATCAAGAACAACAGTAGGTACCTCAAAATCCTGCAAGTGTTAGAATATCTACCAGGTCAAGTAGACCCCTAGAATGTTATGAAGAAGCAATGCAGGTGGTAACTAGAAAGAAGTGGAAGCAAGCCATGATGAGGAGATGGACTCATTGGTAAGAAACCAAACTTGGGATTTGGATAAGTTGCCTGCAGGTAAAAGAGCATTGCAGAATAAATGGGTTTACAGGTTGAAGGAAGAAGAGGGATGAAAGAAGCAGCACAAGGCCAAACTTGTTGTAAATGGGTTTTCACAAAAGAAAGGTATATACTTTGATGAAATATTTTCTCCTGTTGTTAAAATGACTTCAATTAGAACTATTTTAAGTCTAGTGGGGGTAGAATATTTGCATCTTGAACATTTAGATGTAAAAACATCATTTCTCCATGGGGATTTGGAGGAAGATATTTATATGCAAGAGCCATAGGAGTATGAGGTAAAAGGGAAGGAGAATTTGGTATGCAGGTTGAAGAAGAGCTGGTATGGCCTAAAGCAAGCTCCAAGGTAGTGGTATTTGAAATTTGACAGGTTTATGATAGATCAAGGTTATAGTAGATGTCATTCTGACCACTACCTTGCTAGATAATGGAAGATATATTATCTTGTTATTGTATGTGGATGACATGCTTGTTGTAGGATCTAACATGAAGTATACAAATGTGCTCAAAAAGAAGTTAGCTAATTCATTTGTGATGAAGGATTTGGGTGCTGCAAAGAAAATTCTTGGTATGAGAATAAAAAGAGATATGAAAAATCATAAATTGACATTGTCTCAGGGTGAGTACATACAAAAGGTGTTGGAGAGGTTTAGAATGCATAATGCAAAACCAGTTAGTACACATTTGGCCAACCATTTCAAACTAATTAAGGATATGTGTCCCAAGACACAGGAAGAGATAGACTACATGTCCAGGGTTCCCTATTCATTAGCAGTTGGCAGCTTGATGTATGCCATGGTGTGCACAAGACTAGATATTGTACATGCAGTGGGATTTGTGAGCAGGTATATGAACAATCTAGGTAAAGAACATTGGAAGGAAATACAGCTGATTCTCAGGTATTTGAGAGGTACTAGCACTCATGCATTATGTTTTGGAGGTTCAAACATTCTTCTACAAGGATATGTTGATGCAGATATGGCAGGTGATAAAGATAGCAAGAGGAGCACCACAAGGTATGTCTTTATTGTAGATGGAAAAACAATAAGTTGGATTTTAAAACTACAAAAGGTTGTTGCACTTTCAGCAATGGAAGCAGAGTATGTTGTTGCTACAGAGGCTAGTAAAGAGATGATTTGGTTACAGAGTTGCATGGAGGAATTGGGTAAGAAGTAGGAGAATAGAAGGTTGTACAATGACATCTAGAGTTCCATTCATATTGCAAAGAAATCAGGCTTCCATTCTAATACTAAACATATATAACTCAAGTACCATTTCATAAAGTCCGTTTTGGAAGATAAACTGTTGAAGTTGGAAAAGATACACACTAGT
The DNA here is from genome assembly GCA_027924585.1 of Larix kaempferi. Taxonomy (NCBI): domain Eukaryota; kingdom Viridiplantae; phylum Streptophyta; class Pinopsida; order Pinales; family Pinaceae; genus Larix; species Larix kaempferi. Next base: position 43,023,600 of record BSBM01000017.1, read on the forward strand.
CATAATCATGCAGACATGTTGACAAAGGTAGTAACTAGAGAGAAACTGAGTTCCTTCTCGGTTTCAATTGGCCTTCAATCATGAAGATTAAGATGAGAAATTTTCCAGATCCAAGGTTAAGATCATAGTCCAGCAAGTGCAGCAGTGGTGGAGTTGTTGTGATCAGTCTCCAAGTGGAAGATTGTTGGTTGTGGAGCTTGATCTTCCTTATTCAGAGGTCATGTTTCAACCGTGTCTAGATCCTAGCCCATGACAAGGGGGTTTGGGGTGGCTTGACCCCCCAAAATAGTCACCATGGGGGGTCTAGGGGGTACCACTAGTACATATGGCTCAAACTTTACACGAAATATTTCCATGAATAAGTTAAAATCGAAACTTCCATGGATAAACAAATAAAGTTTTTGAAAAAAAATGTTCTGGGCCCCGATAATCTTCACTAGTGCAATAGAAATAACATTGTGTTGTTATAGCGACGAATATCCATCTTTATAGCGACAATTATCCGTCTCTACAACGACATACATGAGTTTGTCTTTATAACGATGGTAAAATTTACACGTGCAACGTCAACGGTTATCACGGTAATGGTCATTGAATTTCTGTTATTGTTTAAATTTGATCATTGTGCATTTTCGTCGGAACCGCGACACTCATTGATCTATAAATACGTGTTCTTAAGACATATTTCCACAAATTATTTTCTATAGTTGCAACGATTTTTTTGTTGATTGTTCATTCTGTGATTTCAAGAGTCTGGTATTGGTTTGATACATTGAAATTTTTATCTCCTTTGTTTTCCAGGCTAGTTGGACTGCAATGCACTAGTCGATTTTTTGTTTGCGCCCTTTTTGTTCGAACTAGGGCTTCAATGCAGTGGAGAAAATGATTATATAATTTGGGATTTTTGTGTTAACATGTAATTTTTTAAATTTTCATTTGTGTTAAAATGTAATTTTTTAAATTGTCATTTGTGTTAAAATGTAATTTTTTTAATTTTCATTTCTGTTAAAATGTGATTTTTTAAATGGTCTTTTGTGTTAAAATGCTTTTTTTTTCTCCTTCTATGTTTTTTATTAGTATCCTTTGGTTCTATCTAGGTGAATGAAAAATAATATCAAGGAGATATCCAAGCTATGTAGATCTAAAATTAGATATTTCAAGGAAATTATGGATTGTGCCTCTTTTGGGTTCATAAATTGTTATGACTTCAAGAAAATCCTAGAATATACCTCTTCCCATTTTAAAAGTATTTACATTGACCTTGGGCCTATAAATTTGAATGTTTCCCATGCCCTACTTTAGAACATTGTACAAAAAATTACAATTGTTGATAAGTCACATAGATAACAAATCACAATAAATATAGCTCCCATAATCCATGTAATTAATATTAGTTCCAATGTTAGTACTAAAATTGTAATTTTATGATACATAACTTATGTATCGATCACATTTTATTTTCCATCCCTTTCCTACAATCATTTAACAATTGATCTAGTCTAGTGTATAACTAGCAACAATTCACACATCAACCTAGCAACTTGGAACACGATGTTAGTGATGGTGATGCCAACGACATCGGTGTTAATGAAAATCATCATCGTCACCATGATATTCATTGTCATCACTATCATCATCATCATTAATAACATCATCATCATCATAAGAATCATCGTCATCGTCAGTAATCATCATCATCGTCAAAAACAACACCAACATCATCATCGTCATCATCATCATCATCAGTGACGATGACGACGACGATGATGATGATGATGATTTTGATAATGAAATCATCGTCATTGTAATCAATATGACCATCATCTTAGATTTCAACATTATCTAATTAGAGTTAAGTATCCCCCTCATAGATAACGAATGAGACCACAAAGGTGTATCCTTTCAAACTTTGATAGTCACTTCTACTAAAGTCAAATTTTATAAAAAAAATTACATAGTATATGGAATCCTTGGGAGGCCATTCATCCATTATATCCTACAACGATGTCTCTCCATTTGAATGGGCTTGTCCTTCACTGGTGTGTTTCCCATCCAATTCCTTTGTAAATGGAATCATCACTATACTGTGAATACATCAAATTGTTATGCACTTAATAAGTGTAACGCCCTTCTGGGATGACGCAAAATAAAATAAAAAAATTTATGTCTACTTGGGTGGGTCTACATCTATAGTCATACTCCCATGTGTCAATATCATTACAATGTGTTGAAGCCTTTTAATCTCTAGTATAACGAATATGAACAATATTACCAGCCCCTCAATTTCTTCTACATTAGATCCATTGGCACCCTAATGTGGACCTTCTTGCAATTAATAGTTATAAACCAATGTAGGGAACCAATTAACAACTCAATATCCTATGGGTATTAGCACTTGGAAAAATGATGTAACAACTCCTTTCACAAATAAACTTACAACCCAACATACTAACCCGCTTGGACATTTAGATAGCAATTCATTACTTTTTAAGGAAACCCCATATCTATTAACATACCAACACACGAATTTAAGTAATATGTAAAGTCCTAAATTGTAACATCATTAACACAATTTCTTATTCCCTTTTTAAGGCAATGTCTAAATTCATGTTATGTAGAATCAGTAACCATTACCCACCATATGTTAATTCTTATTGGAACAACATGCAGTAATCCAAGGGAATTACTTAGGTAATATTCTACACATGCAAACCCCAACTCCCCATTTTAATATAAACCTTATACATCAATAACAAGATGAGGTACAATGTTATCAAGAACGAACAGAATACTCAACCTAAGTTTACCTTCACGGAATACACAACCTATGTATTTGTTTCCCCATGTTAAAATTTTACTACTCAAAGCTAATCAAAGAAGGAGCCTTGACTTACTAAACTTCTAAACTTTTGGAATGGATTCTCCCACTAAGATTCATTGGTATCCCCATCAAAAAACATGACATTTTTACCCATATTAGCAATGTATTCACTCAATGTGTTCCAATACCAAACCAATCAATCATCGTCTTCTATTAGATTTATTTATTTAATTGTTCATATTCACTATTAATGTTTTCCATTGACTAGCCTCCCCCCTCCACAAATCTCAAACTGTAAAATTAGTCACAGCAGATCTAATGAACAAGTAAATCAATCACAACAGATGAACATAGAAAATATGGTGCAAAACTGTGCAAAACATGCAGCAGTGCTCTCTATCCCAGAAAGGGTGAATGAATTACAATACAAACTGTCACAATGACTGAGCAATTCGAATTGCCTAAGGAGGTCATTCGAATCACTGAATGGAGTAGCTTGACTCCAACTAGGAGTCCTCATCATCAATCAGTAGTGGTCATCAATGCACAAGAACCAGTCATCCAGGTGTCAATCTGAGTCTAACTGAGTGTAATAAGTGTAACTGAAGTGTGTAGCACTGATTAAGGAGAGGGAGGCTCAGTGGGGGTGCATGGGAGGCTAACTGAAGTCAGAACAGGTCATCTAGTCAATCTGGAGGTCCAACGGAAGTGAAACAGTCAGTCGGGAGTGAAACTAGCCTCAAATCAGGGAGAATCGGAGCTAACTGAGTGTAACTCAAGTGGAACTGCAGTGGTAGGTGAACAAGTGCGCCCTTCTCTGGTAATAGGTGAGAAGTGGGCGCCTTTCAGCCTAGGAGGGCTAAAACTCTGTGGTAAGTGGCTCCCGGGTGCTAGAATAAGGTGGATAAGGTGCTGGAGGCATCAAACTGGTGACTGGGATGCATGCAAGTGCATGCAAACCCTAGATTCTGCATGCAAACCCTAATTGCATGCAAGATCCTGAAAAAGATGATGTGGATATCCGAACACCCCCCCTCAAGCTAGACTATGATGTGCCAACAAAAATAATGTGGGGCCCTGGTAACTAAGACCAAAGGTCACCCCAATACAATAATCCAAAAAATGCTGAAAATAAACTAAGTGAGGAAAGAGGGAAAACCCAGTGGGAAGAAAGCCCCCCCTCAAGCTAAAGCATAATAATGAATCAATCTGTCTCCACCATGATGGAACTCACCCCCAATAGTGAACGGAGGTAAGAGAACTTCTTCTCAGTGAAGCTCTTGGTGAAGATGTCTGCAATTTGCTCATCAGTAGGGCAATATTGCAGAATGATGGTGCGGTCATGCACCAACTGTCGAATGTAATGCATATGAATCTCAATGTGTTTGGTCCTCTGCCGCTGAACTAGATCTATGGATATCTTGATAGCACTTTGATTGTCACAAAATAGGACAGTCGAAGTAGTGCCACCAAAACCAAACTCGGAAAGAATACCCTGCAACCAAACTGCCTGAATGCAGGCATTGACTGCCCCTCGATACTCTGCCTCTGCTGAAGAAAGTGCAATGGCTGCTTGCTTTTTGCTGGACCAGAAAATAGCACCATGAAAAATCATGAAAACATAACCGGAAGTGGACTTCCGATCAATGCTATCACCTGCCCAATCTGAATCAGTAAAACCAATGAAATCTAGCTCAGAATTTGCAGCATAATGTATGCCAAACTGTCTCGTACCTTGCACATACTGCAAGATCCGCTTGGCTGCTCGCCAATGAAGCTCATGTGGCTGCTGCATATATCTTGACACGGCACTCACGGAATATGAGATATCAGGCCGTGAGTGTGTCAAATAAAGTAGTGAACCAATCAACTGTCGATACATACTGCAATCTGCAAGCGGTGTAGAATCTCCCTCCTCAAGACTGATTCCTGAGAGGAATGGGAATGGGGCTGCCTTACATTCAGCCATATTAAACTTCAATAACAGGTCGGAAGCATATTTTTGCTGAGATATAGTGATCCCATCAAAATTTTGAGCTATCTCCAAGCCCAAAAAATGACTCAGCAAGCCCAAATCGCTCATGTCAAAAGCTAGATTTAAAGCAGATTTTAGCTTGTTTATTGAAGTAAGTGTGCTACCAGTAATGAGAAGATCATCAACATAAAGTACAATAACCAACAAATTACCTTTAACTCGCTGAAGATACACATTCAGATCATATTTGCATCTTTGGAAATTCTGAGAAAGAAGGAAGGAGTCCATCTTTGCGTACCAAGCTCTTGGGGCCTGTTTTAACCCGTACAAAGATTTCTTCAATCTACAAACCAATGATGGATCTGATGTATAACCCTCTGGATGCTGCATATAGACCTCTTCATCAAGGTCTCCATGTAAAAATGCACTCTTCACATCCATGTGGTGCACTTCCTAGTGCTTGGATGCGGCAATAGCTAAAACAAGGCGGATGGAATCCATCTTTGCAACCGGTGCAAAGGTCTCAATGTAGTCCACTCCTTGGACTTGGGAAAAACCTTTTTCCACCAACCTTGCTTTATATTTGCTGATAGTGCCATCAACAGCAACTTTATTATGGTAGACCCATTTACACTTCACTAATTTTCTTCCAGGTGGAAGAGAAACTAGCTCCCATGTATTGTTCTTTTGAAGAGAACTGTACTCTTCATCCATGACACTTTTCCATCTCAGATCTTGATGAGCAGAATAGTATGATGTAGGATCTGAACCAGCCATCAAATAAAAAATCTCAGGAAGAAATGGATCATCAATAGAAAGAGCCATACCTGCTCTTTGAAAGTCTCCTCTTGTTCGTCTCGGATCAACAGGATTTCCAAGATTCGAACCAGCAGAATGTAGAGTGTTTTGGGCCCACTTTGGTAACTGAGGAGGATCATAATGGTCGGATTCTGAACCTGATATGTCATGATCATCATATGCTGCTACAATATCAGAAATATCAGAACTCATACCTTCATTATCGCTGCTCGGATCTTCTTCTGGTGAAGGCGGTGAATCGACAGTCTTCTCCTCGACTAGTTGCAATTCTTGAAGCGGTTCTTCAAATTGCACACTACGCTCTATGAATATCTTTTTAGATCTGATATCCATGAGTTTATATGCTTTTGATTCTTCCCCATATCCTATCAGTATGCACTCGATACTTTGTGGATCCAAAGCTCGTCTCTTCTCAGAAGGAATTCTAGCCCATGCAGTAGAGCCAAAAACTCTCAAATTTGACACATCCGGTTTGTGACCAAAGAATGCTTCGAAAGGAGTCATACCTTTCACGGATGAATGTGAAACACGGTTTTGTATATATGCAGCAACATTGATTGCTTCAGCCCAAATATTTGCAGCCAAACCTTTCGATTCAATCATGCATGTAGCCATCTCTTTCAGTGACCGATTTTTCCTTTCCGCTACACCGTTCTGCTGGGGTGTGTAGGGAACTGTATGTTGGATCTTAATTCCGCTTTGGGAAAAAAGTTGCAGCAACTCGGACTTGATATATTCCCCACCATTATCAGATCTAAGAGCTTTGATCTTGCTCTCAGTGGCGGTCTCAACAGAAGCCTTAAAATCCTTGAATTTTCCAAGCACTTCTGACTTGTTTTTGAGAAAGAATACCCATGTAAAGCGAGAAAAATCATCAATAAATGTCAAAACATACCTTGAACCATTTAATGACATATGGGGCAGTGGACCACTGATATCAGAATGGATCAATCCCAAAATAGTAGAAGCTCTGCTAGCTTTGCCGCGGTCGAATCTGTGCTCAGGGTGCTTCCCAATGATGCAACCAGTGCATATTCCCTTCGAGGAACGGAGTTGTGGAAGCCCATCTACCATGGATTTGTTTGATAACAGCAGCAAATACTTATAATTAAGATGTCCAAATCTTTCATACCAAAGCCTACTAACCTCGTTACCATGTGTGCGAAGAGCAGTGGGCTTTGCAAGCGGAATAAAGTGTGAAAACTCATAGCATTTTGCAGTGTGATTTGCCTTTCCGACTGCAACTAGTCTTCCACTTTTGATATCAGAAATTTCAACTGTATTAGGGCTGAATGTAACTTGCTTTGGTTCACCGGTGTGTGTCATTTGATACACAGAAAGGAGATTTGATGCTAAGGAAGGCACATAGAGAACATTCTGAAAGCTTCCATGTTCTACATGAATCGTACCTTTGCCCTTTGAAGAAATTTTTGAGTCATCTCCCAAATGGATGGGGATGGAGCTGTTTGGATCGAATCAGGAAAAAGAATCAATATTTGCAGCCATATGATTTGATGCACCCGAATCTATCAAGAGAGTAGTGGGCTTCGAAACCGTTTCCATGAGTGCTTGTCCTCTTTCATGATCATCATTCCTATCCTTCTTCCTTGCACCGTCAGGAAGGGTTATGTTGTTCTTTTCCAAAAGGAGGGCCATTTGATCTATAGTCTTCTTCATACATGAACTTTCGGGATGAAATCCGCGGTTACAATAAGTACATTTAGATTTTTGGTTACCTTCTTTGCCCTTTTGCTTGGATTTCGAACCGGATGGTGCATCCGTTTGTTTGCCTTTCTCCTTTTGCTTGTTAGGCTCGAATTTGGGCTTCTCCTTTTTCTGCTTTCCTTTACCATTCGGGATCTTGGGTCCTTGAACATATAGGGCTGAATATTTGGAGCTTATGGACCCCATTTGAACCAACTTGTCATGCTCTTTTGTGACGGAATCAATGAAGGCATTCAAGGTAGGCATCTTCCAATTCGGGGTAGTTAGCCGACCGGAATTGAAAGTAGAGACAAATACCGAATAATCTTTACCAAGCTTGATGAGAATGGAGAGGATCAATTGTTTATCCTCTTTGATAACTCCACTGTTCTTCAATTGCATGTTCAAGTTCTTGAATCTAGTGAAGAATTCATTAATGGTCTCGAAATTCTCAGGACTAAGGCCAATCAAATCATTCTCTAATTGAAAAGCCCTAAGCTCATCCTGCTTGCCGAATAGTGTTTCAAGTTGCTCCCATATGGCTTTTGGAGTCTTCAATCCGCTGAGATGGAAGTGAAGATCTTTGGAGATGGAGAGACAAAGAAGACCATAAGCTTCATCAAGCTTGTTGTAGTGTTTGGTTCGATCTGACACATTGTTTGGCTCCAATTCAAGACCAAGAGTGACTCGGTAGTAACCTTTTGAACGTAATATGATCTCCATATCATCTTTCCAATCAAAATAATTGAATGGGGTGAGGATAGGCTTTGAAGAAGAGTATTCCATTGCTAGGAGCGAGTCAAACTGATGTAGAAGAAGCTTGTATGCACAGTGTAGCGAATGCAATTGCTGTAGGGGAGCTTGCATGCACAGTGTAGCGAATGCAAATGATGGAGACAATAAACCTGCAAATCACAATAAACCAAGAACCGTAAGGTCGAACAATCCACCCTTTTAGAGTTGCATCACACCTGGGATTGGAGATCAAACAATGTTGAATGGGTCCAATGTATCGGATCCAGGAATTATGTGGAAACTCAATCTTCTGGAGTGGTATTGGAATAATTTTCAAGCTTTGCATGCACAGGAGCGAATGCCCTTGAGATATCTCATGCCAAACTTTTAGCAATTTTTAGCAATTCAGTCAAATCTTCTTGTACAAACACCTGTTGAAAAGAGATCTTGTCCCTGCAATGGCTCTGATACCATGTAAAATTAGTCACAGCAGATCTAATGAACAAGTAAATCAATCACAACAGATGAACATAGAAAATATGGTGCAAAACTGTGCAAAACATGCAGCAGTGCTCTCTATCCCAGAAAGGGTGAATGAATTACAATACAAACTGTCACAATGACTGAGCAATTCGAATTGCCTAAGGAGGTCATTCGAATCACTGAATGGAGTAGCTTGACTCCAACTAGGAGTCCTCATCATCAATCAGTAGTGGTCATCAATGCACAAGAACCAGTCATCCAGGTGTCAATCTGAGTCTAACTGAGTGTAATAAGTGTAACTGAAGTGTGTAGCACTGATTAAGGAGAGGGAGGCTCAGTGGGGGTGCATGGGAGGCTAACTGAAGTCAGAACAGGTCATCTAGTCAATCTGGAGGTCCAACGGAAGTGAAACAGTCAGTCGGGAGTGAAACTAGCCTCAAATCAGGGAGAATCGGAGCTAACTGAGTGTAACTGAAGTGGAATTGCAGTGGTAGGTGAACAAGTGCGCCCTTCTCTGGCAGTAGGTATGAAGTGGGCGCCTTTCAGCCTAGGAGGGATAAAACTCTGTGGTAAGTGGCTCCCGGGTGCTAGAATAAGGTGGATAAGGTGCTGGAGGCATCGAACTGGTGACTGGGATGCATGCAAGTGCATGCAGGTGCATGCAAACCCTAGATTCTGCATGCAAACCCTAATTGCATGCAAGATCCTGAAAAAGATGATGTGGATATCCGAACACAAACCCCTTGCTCTTTTCCATCCATGTTGTCATAATATACCTCTACCTAAAAATATAAAATTTATATGATATAAAATTTCCTATTGGATTATATGACGAATAATTGCCTATTAGCCCCATCCAACATATCTTATGGTGTCCGTTTTTTGAATCTTAGTTGTATATGTGGTTTTTGGTTTCCTTACTTACGTAAATATAAGGTTATAAATGCCCCACAAGGAACTTGTTGTCCCCATGTGGAGAAAAATTTAAAGTGATTCAACTATTCATTTTCTCCTCAATACTAATGCTTATATAGATTTTTCGCTTAGAATTTGACAGATACATGATGATCTATTTTTAAAGACCATATATATGGAGGGACATTTACTAATTAGACTTTTCACTTTCCATATCACGTCCTTTAATTTTATGTCGTCTCCTTTAATATATATATATATATATATAATCTATTCAATTTACTTATATATTGATTGAGTTTTTTCGTTCTTATAGGCTATTAGAATGTCAAATAAATATACTTGGGAAGAAAATAATAAGAGGTATGTTGAGTTTAAGGCAGCATTGGAGGCGAAGGGTGATGGAAAGTGTTATTTCCCTTGCAATGATTGCAGAGGTTTGCGAACGAGAAGAATTCTAAGAATAATAGCTGAAAAAAATTGTAAGGAGATGGGGCATGCTGAAGGGGGGTATGAATATCATCCCTTGGTAAGACGTTATTCGTTACATAATGTACTTCTTGTAATAGTATTGATCATGTATTCACAAAAAAAATTATCATTTTAAATATATGCGTTGTATATTATACACTAATGTTATTACATTGTTTGTAAATATAAAGAAAATTCCCCCTAAATGTCGACTACCAGAGAGATATTTGCCACATAATAGTAGAAATACTACTTTACAAGGTGAGGAACATGGATATCAAGATATTGAAGATTGAGTTCTTAATGATCCTATGGAAGAAAATGGCGTTATTGATACAAATGGAAAAGATGAGATAAATAGATTGCTCCAAGACACATTTGCTCCATTGGATGAGGAAAACCTCCATGATATTCATGATGTTCCTCTACTCGAGAAGTCCCAAGAACCTCTTTATGAAGGATCAACAACCAATATTCTCTCTGCTATATTGTTGTTGGTGAACTTGAAGGTTTTGAATGGTTTATCAAACACTTGTTTCACATAGCTCCTAAGGTATGTAAAGTTGATTGTTTTCCTCTATTTTTAGTGTTAATTAATTCATAAATTAGGGATATGCAATATTTATGACGTATATTGTTTACATTTCATTTTTTTTGTCAATGTTGCAGATTGTTGGGTGAATTTATATTACCACCATCAAATAATTTACCACGCACATGTCGAGAGGTATTCTTAGTTATGAAAGAAATTGGAATGGAGTATCAAGATATTGATGCATGTTCTAATGATCATATTATATATTATGGACAGTATGCATCAGAAAAAAATTCCCACAATGTGAAATTAGTAGATATCGAACTGATCAAGTAACAAAAAAGGTGCCTTGCAAAGTTCTTTGTTATATTCCCATAATTCCACGTTTCCAACGACTATTCAGGTGCCAAAGTATAACACAGTTTATGGATTACCATGCAAAGAACATAAGTGAAGATGGTGTTCTTCGAATGCCTGCATATGGTTATACATTGAAGAACATCGAAGAAAAATGGCCAATTTTTAAAGATGAACCTAGTAATGTTAGACTTTCATTGGCAGCTAATGGTTTCAATCCATTTGGTGATATTCGTTCTACTTACTCAGTATGCCCTTTTTCATCATAAACAATAGCCTTCCTCCTTGGATGACGATAAAGAGAGAGCACACAATGTTGGAAATGATTAGTCCAGGTATGTTTTTGAAAGTAATTATATTATTTCATTAATTTATTTGTTTAATTGCTGCATGAGAACACCTTTTATATATTGGGACACATAACTAAATAGCAATATTGTATGTTGAATGATCAATTAGGTAAGTGCCAAGTTAAAGATATGAATGTATATATTTAGCCTCTTATCGATGAGCTATTGAATTTATGGGCCGGCGTCACTATGTATGACATCTCCATACCAATAGGGAAGAAACAATTTCAGTTCCATGGAATACTTGCATGGACAATTCATGACGCTCCGAGGTTAACACATTTTTGTGGTATGTAACTTTCTATTGCACGTCGTTAAAATTACATGTTTTTAAGGTAAATAACATGCATTTTTTTTAAAGTAATAATCTTTTGATGCTATAACATTAATACATATATATTGGAGGTCTTCAAACAAGGGGTAAATTTGCATGTCCAGTATGTGGTCCTAGGATAAAATCTCACCGTTCAAGAAGTTTAGCAAAGGAGGTGTTTGATGAGTAAAGGCACTTCCTCCCTAAGAAACATAGGTATCGAACTACCTAGAAAACAAAGTTCAATGGTAAAGAAGGGAATGGAAAGAAACCATGAAGAATGAAACCTCACCTATGGAAGTTGGAATATAATAGAAATCCTCAAGGTATGCAAATTGTATATGTAGCATATATAAACACGTAATATTATGATTTTTATATTTTTACTGAATTTTCTCTACCATTGGTGTCATGAATTATTGTTAATGTGTTTTTGTTTATGTTTAATGAATGTCTTTAAGGCATGAATGGGCTTCCACGAGGAATCAAAGTTATCCCATACAATTCAGTAGGTTTCCTTACTATGAGCACCTACAAATAGCTCATTTATTCGATACAATGCATATTAGGAATAATGTAATAGAAATGATATGGCGGATATTAGATGGAAGGTTTGACAAAGACAAAATTGGAAAAATTTGTAGTGACATTGCAGAAGCCAATCATGCATTGCAAAGTGTAATTATTTTCAATTGTAGAGATGGGGGCCGAAATATTAGTCTTCCATGGTTATTGACAGAGCAACAAAGAATGCTATAAAAGAGGTCATTCATACAATAAGGTTTCCGATGGGGTTTTCGTCGAACATACAAAATATCTTAACGAAAAAGGTGATTTTGGCGGTGTTAAAACTCATGACTGGAATGCATTCATTAAGGTAATTATTTACGTATATAATTTCCATTTAGTACATCTTTTTAGTAATTTTTCTCTCCTATTTGGAAACATTAAATAATGATTTTCTTTTTGCTACAGTACGTTCTACCTCTATCTCTCCCAGCTATCTTTAATGACAACATAAAACAAGTTATATATGATCTTGGTAAATACATGAGGTAAGTATCAATTTATATGCATGAAAATGTTTGTTCTCTTTGTTGCATAGCTTATTGACTTATTTTGTTTTATAGCTTGGAAATTTATTATATATGCCTCAATCTTGTTGATCACTGTTATTTTCTTGCATCTTTTGTAGGTGGCTTTCATCTAAAGAAATCCACAAAGAAGATATTAGGTATTGGAAGAGATAAATTCCTCGTCTAATGTGTGGAATGCATAATTATTTAGCTCCAACATTTTTCAATGCACAAGAACACTATCTCATACACCAAGTTGAGGAGATTGAATTGTGTGGACCTGTAAACTCAAGGTCAATGTGGATGTTGGAAAGGAATTTGAATTCATTGAATGCTTTTGTTAGACAAATAGCATGTCCCGAGGGTTCTATGGTACAAGGATATATGGTATATCAATCCATGGTCTACATTAGTCAATATCTTCCAAATTTATCAAAAATTATCAATCTGCCTCGCATTTGGAATGTCAACTCCATCAACAAATTTGAAGGGGAGGTTATGTTGGGGAAAGGTAGAATGAGGAAAGTGAAAGGTAATTGAATGGTGTATATTTAATTTATTATACAATTAATTTTTCAATTTCATATATATATATATATCTATATATATATATATATATATATATCTATATATATATATATATATATATATCTATATATATATATATATATATATATATATATATATAATACTCATGTAATTTTTATTATTCCATCAATATTTTAAGGTAAACTTAATTGCCTTTAATGATAACTAATTTACAATTCTTAATTGTTATTTTTTCATATAGTTGGTTGCGTGTGGGATGCACTACATTTATACATTGCAAACAATATTGATTGGATGGAGGGATGGATCTAATGATGTACAGAATTCTATGGTACCTTATCATGGGAAGGGGTTAGTAAAATGATTAAAATAGTGCATTGTTATTGAGAAGAATATCCTGGTGAACTTGCACAAAGGGAAATTGATTTAGCATGTGGTTTAAAATATAAAAAGGAAAGTATATTTACCTTGCTCATTTGTTTCATTGTTTCCCATTGTATCAAAGTATTTATTTCGTTTATTTCTTCTTATATATTTATTTACTGACTCGGGCATGATGCAGTTGATAAATTATAAGGCTATGTGGTGCAATGGTCGTAAATTTCGCATCAAAAAGTTGGATGACAAGAAGAAAAAATTTGATTGTGGGATAACTGTAGTTTTTCAAGTCACTAATGTTTCCTCTAGAAGTGACAAGCATCTAGAAGTATTTGAAAATAGGTACTATAGTTATTTGGAAGATATAATTGAGTGTGACTTTAATTCCTTTAAAATAGTTCTGTTTGAGGTCAAATGGTA